>ONZH01019284.1:0-23924 GCA_900303285.1 Rhinella marina | reverse complement strand
AAAAAAAAAATGCGGAGGGCTAGCGGAATCGGACGTGGACGAGGACGGGGGCGCGGAAATGCTGTTGGGGCCTTGTTGAAGCCAGTGGGGATACAATGCGTGCTGGTGAGGGGCAGCCAGGATTCCCGCTCATCCAGAATCCCTGCCTTTATGGGACAGTTAAGCAGGGGGCGGGTTACACCGCTGTTGAGGCCTGAGCAGGTTGAACAGGTGGTGCAATGGATAGCCGATAGCGCTTCCACACAGTTGTCCACCAGCCAGTCATCCACACAGTCTCACTCTGACCCTCCTTCCTCCACACCTGGCCAACAGAGTCATCCCACCCTTGACCCCTCCCAGGAGCTCTTTTCGGGTCCTTTTTCAGATGTGCCGGAAGAATCCCAGGAGCTAGCAGAGGAATTTGTTTGTAGTGATGCCCAAAACACTTGAGTATTCGCCATCTCCTGCTGATGTGGACCCTGAACCAGCATCTGTTATCATGAGCGATGATGATGATGAGACGCAGTTGCCATCAAGGGAGGCTGTTGGAATGTCCAGTGGGCAGGAGGAGGAGCAGAGTGAGGAAGTGGAAGAGGAGGTGGTGGATGACGAAATGACCGACCCCACTTGGCCAGGGGTGATGTCCAGCGGGGAAAGCAGTGGAGAGGTGGTGGTCTGCGCAGCACCGAAAAAGGCAGCAAGAGGCAGAGGGATGTCCAGAGGCAGAGGGATGTCCACAGGCAGAGGGATGTCCACAGGCAGAGGGATGTCCACAGGCAGAGGACAGTCCAGACAGAGAAGTGAGGCCACAGCCAGCAGGGCCGAAGCTGTTCCCGGCAGCGGGCAGTCGCGCGAAGCTCCCCCATCGAGGCCTCGTACTTCTGTGGTGTGGAGATTTTTTAATGTTTGTGCGGATGACAAACTGAGCGCGGTTTGCACACTCTGCCACTCAAAACTGAGTAGGGGCTCTGAGAAGAGCAATCTGACCACCTCAGGCATGCGGCGTCACTTGGAAGTCAAGCACTGGGCTGAGTGGGAGAGAGCAAACGCAATACAACCTGCGCCCAGGTCTTCCTGCCACTGCCTCTTCCCCTTTGTTGTGTGCTGCCACTGCGGTCCAGACCTCCAGCCAGGACACCTCCACATCTGCCTCTGCCTCGGCTACTTTGGGGCCTTCTCCTTCAGCCTCCCCTTCCCCCGCATCTTCGCCTGCACCTTCACACTCCTCGTCCCATCAACTGTCCATCTCGCAGGCGTTCGACCGCAGGCGGAAGTACGCCTCGAGTCACCCCCAAGCCCAAGCCTTAAACTGCCACATCTCCAAACTGCTGGCCCTGGAGATGTTGCCGTTTAGGCTTGTGGAGACGCAGGCCTTCCCGCGACCTGATGGCGGCTGCCGCACCTCGCTATTCCGTCCCCAGCCGCCACTACTTTTCCCGGAGTGCCGTCCCCGCCCTGCACCAGCACGTGTCGCGTAACATCAGGCGGGCCCTGAGGTACGCAGTCAGCGCAAAGGTCCACTTGACCACCGACTCGTGGACAAGCGCTTGCGGCCAGGGACGATACATCTCTTTGACGGCACACTGGGTGAATGTTGTGGAAGCGGGGACGGGGTCGCAAACAGAGACGGCGGCCTACCTACCACCCCCGCCCAAGATTGCCAGCATGGGTTCTGATAAACCCCCCTCCTCCTCCTCCTCCTCCTCCTCCTCTGCCTTAACATCGCCCTCAGCCGCTAGCTGGAAGCGTTGCAGCACTGGCGCGGGGAGACGTCAGCAGGCGGTGCTTAAGCTCATCAGCTTGGGCGACAGGAAGCACAGCGCCCCAGAGGTGAGGGACGCCATATTGCAGCAGACGGAGATGTGGCTGTCGCCGCTGCAGCTAGGACCAGGCATGGTCGTGTGCGATAACGGCCGTAACCTGGTGGCGGCTCTGGAGCTTGCCGAACTCAATCACGTACCATGCCTGGCCCACGTTTTTAATCTGGTAGTCCAAAAATTTCTAAAGACTTACCCCAACCTGGCAGAGCTACTGGTGAAAGTGCGGCGCTTGTGCGCTCACTTTCGGAAGTCAACTGTAGCTGCTGCTAGCTTAAAAAAAACTCCAGCAACGCCTCCATTTGCCTGAACATCGGCTGTTGTGCGACCTGCCGACTCGCTGGAATTCCACCTATTCCATGTTGGCCAGGGTGTGTGAGCAGCAGAGAGCATTGATGGAGTACCAGATTATGAATCCACGCGTGCCTCCAACTCAGCTCCCTCAGTTTGCCAACCACGAGTGGCCATGGATGGCAGACATATGCGATGTACTGCGTATCTTTGAGGAGTCCACCAAGAAGGTCAGCAGCGAGGACGCTATAGTGAGCGTAACCATCCCGCTCCTATGCGTCCTTAAAGAATCGCTCATCGCAATAAGGGAGAACGCATTGCACGCAGAGGAGACGGGGGTAGGAGGAGACGCAACGGAGCTACACAGTCAGACCACACTTTTGTCTGCTTCTCGGTGGCAGTTGCAGGAGGAGGAGGATGAGGAGGAGGAGGACGACGTGGAGGTGGCTGTGGAAGAGGAGGAGGATGCTGGCGGCGAGGGTAGCAGTCAGGCTGTGTGCGTCCCATTGGTTCAGCGCGGATGGGGCGGAGAGGAGGCGGAAGAGGAAGAGGAGGAAATGGCAAGTGATCCTTCTGGTGGGGGCAGTGACGTCATGCCTATTCAGAGTCTGGCACACATGGCTGACTTCATGCTGGGCTGCTTTTCCCGGGACACACGTGTTGTCCGGATAGTGGAGAACAAACTGTACTGGGTCTTCGCACTCCTGGACCCCCGGTATAAAGATAACGTCTCCTCTTTTATTCCGGTAGAGGAGAGGACGAATCGATTGCTGGAATACCAGAGGGAACTCGTGCAGAACATGATGGAGATTTTCCCACCCACCATCGCTGGCGGCAGAGAGGAGAGGGTCTCCCAGAGTCCCACAACATCGATCAGGCCCACAGCCACCAGGGGAACACTCTCCAAGGTGTGGGACACGTTCATGGCACCCCCTCGTGCAACTTCCATCACTGCGGGGCCCGCTATCAGCAGGAGGGACAAGTATCGGCGGATGTTGCGGGAGTACCTGGCAGACCGTACCCCTGTCCTCCCCGATCCCTCGGCGTCCTACACTTACTGGGTCTCCAAGTTGGACACGTGGCTGGAACTGTCCCTGTACGCCTTGGAGGTGCTTGCCTGCCCTGCCGCCAGCGTGCTATCAGAAAGGGTGTTCAGCGCAGCCGGGGGCATTATAACCGATAAGCGCAGCCGCCTGTCAACCGACAGTGCCGACAGGCTGACGCTAATCAAAATGAACAGCAAGTGGATTGACCCGGACTTTGCTTCTCCAACAGTGGAAAGCAGCCAAAAGTGAAGTGCCATCTGTATGAAGTGCCATTTCCTCCTCCTCCTCCTCCTCCTTAACCGCCGTAGAATTGCTCCGTAAAAAAAAAAATTATATATATTTATGGCTCACCTCTTGGGCCTCCACAATTTTTAAGAGGTCTCACCTCTTGGGCCTCCACATAATTTTTAAGAGGTCTCACCTCTTGGGCCTCCACATAATTTTTAAGAGGTCTCACCTCTTGGGCCTCCACATAATTTTTAAGAGGTCTCACCTCTGGGCCTCCACAAAAGGTAAAAAATTTAGAGGTTTCAACTCCATTGTGCCTTTACTAATTTTTGATTCTCAGTATTCCAAAACAAATTTTTTAAGGCTCAGGGCCGTCAACCCATATACGGGCCGCATATAAAAAGGAAAAAAAAAATAAAAAGAAACTCCTTCCTCTGTAAAATACTCTGTGCTTGCCCTCAATACATTTAAACTGATTTTCATGATAGTTTGCCTTTATAAATGGTGTAACCATTTACATTGCATGCAAATTGTGGATAACTGCAGCCTTTAAAAGCAACACCTCTTGGGCCTCCACAAAGGTTTAAGAGGTTAACAGTGGAAAGCAGCCAAAAGTGAAGTGCCATCTGTATGAAGTGCCATTTCCTCCTCCACCTCCTCCTCCTCCTCCTTAACCGCCGTAGATTGCTCCGTAAATAAGAACAATTTTTATATTTATGGCTCACCTCTTAGGCCTCACAAAATGTTTAAGAGGTCTCACTCTTGGCCTCCACAAAATGTTTAAGAGGTCTCACTCTTGGGCCTCCACATAATTTTTAACACGTCTCCCTCTTGGGCCTCCACATAATTTTTAATACGTCTCACCTCTTGGGCCTCCACAAAATTTTAAAGGTCTACCTCGGGCCTCCACATAATTTTTAACACGTCTCCCCTCTTGGGCCACCACATAATTTTTAAGAGGTCTCACCTCTTGGGCTCCACAAAAGGTAAATAAATTATAAATTATAATTTTGGTAACATTCTCATTTTAATGTGTTCAGTCTTTACATACAAAATCTGGTACAAAATAGCATTCTCAGTATTCAAAAAAAAAAACAAGCTTAAACGTTTTAAGTGGCTGCAGTAGCATCAGAAATCAATCATATACTGAGGCAACGCATATACATATAAAAAAAAGAAAAAAAAATAAAAAAGAATACTCCGTTCCTCTGTAGAATACTCTGTGCTGCCCTCAATACATTTAAACTGATTTTTCATGATAGTTGCCTTTATAAATGAGTGTAACCATTTTACATTGCATGCAAATCTGTGGATAACTGCAGCCTTTAAAAGCAACACCTCTTGGGCCTCCACAAAAGGTTTAAGAGGTTAACAGTGGAAAGCAGCCAAAAGTGAAGTGCCATCTGTATGAAGTGCCATTCCTCCTCCACCTCCTCCTCCTCTCCTTAAACCGCCGTAGAATTGCTCCGTAAATAAGAACAATTTTTATATTTATGGCCTCACCTCTTGGGCCTCCACAAAATGTTTTAAGAGGTCTCACCTCTTGGGCCTCCACAAAATGTTTAAGAGGTCTCACCTCTTGGGCCTCCACATAATTTTTAAGAGGTCTCACCTCTTGGGCCTCCACATAATTTTTAAGAGGTGTCACCTCTTGGGCCTCCACAAAACGTTTTCGAGGTCTCACCTCTTGGGCCTCCACATAATTTTTAAGAGGTGTCACCTCTTGGGCCCCCACATAATTTTTAAGAGGTGTCACCTCTTGGGCCTCCACATAATTTTTAAGAGGTGTCACCTCTTGGGCCTCCACATAATTTTTAAGAGGTGTCACCTCTTGGGCCTCCACATAATTTTTAAGAGGTGTCACCTCTTGGGCCTCCACAAAACGTTTTCGAGGTCTCACCTCTCGGGCCTCCACATAATTTTTAAGAGGTGTCACCTCTTGGGCCTCCACATAATTTTTAAGAGGTGTCACCTCTTGGGCCTCCACATAATTTTTAAGAGGTGTCACCTCTTGGGCCTCCACAAAAAAGGTTTAACACGTCTCACCTCTTGGGCCTCCACATAATTTTTAGAGGTGTCACCTCTTGGGCCTCCACATAATTTTTAAGAGGTGTCACCTCTTGGGCCTCCACAAAACGTTTTCGAGGTCTCACCTCTCGGGCCTTCCACATAATTTTTAACACGTTCTCACCTCTTTAGCCTCCACACAATTTTTAAGACGTCTCACCTCTTGGGCCTCCACAAAATTTTCCATGAGCCTCTGGCCAGCCCACGGCCTCTTCCTGCCTTTTGCGGTCCTACGCATCCCTCAACATCCCACTGCTTTACCTGCTAGACATGACACTGGGGCCAGGTCGGGTCACTGACATCTCAAGCGCCAACAATTTGGGCATTTTAAGGCTTCTGCATGTGTTTGAGTTGTTTTTACTTTTAAAGAAGACATGTCTGACCACATCTCACACACACACACAATGACAATTAGGGGTGGGTCTTATTTGCTTTCCCCCTTGCCTATGCCATCTGTGGTTGTCATAGGCAACGTGATTTTAAGGGGTGCAGAATTTTATCTTCTTTTTTGTCTAGTTTGGCTTGGGGTCCATGGCAATGTAGAGGAAAGAAGGTTCCTTGTATGGGTCTCACTTTACAGAAGAGGTTAGATTGTGTTTGGAGTGTATTCTTGAGAGGCTGTAGATAGTGGCGTAATAGTGCGACTTGGGCGCGTTATATGCACCCAGACATGCTTCCCCTGCTGTCCCAGTTGCATTCCAGCAGTGTTGGCATCCTTTTCTGAGGTTCCAGGGTGGACTTGGTGACCTCCAAGTGGTCGAATTGAGATTTCCAAGGGGCGAGCATTTTTTTCCCATAGACTTTAATGGGATTCGATATCCGGTCGAATAGTCGAATTTCGCGGTCTATTCGAATCGAATTTCGAACTTTCGAATATTTCACTACTCGCTCATCTCTACTCAACACTCAAACAGGGACGTATTCAGACTTGTTGCCTGGTACAGCATAAGTTGTGAATACAATGTTGCAGACATGAAATAAAACAAATATTGCAGCTATAGATGAGCGAATCGAAGCTGACGAAGTGAAATTCGATCCCAGTTTCAGGAAATATTTGATTCAAATACCAAATACGAATTTCCTGACGCTTCATGGTAACGAATCGCATTTTTTCCTAAAATGGTTGCTGCACATGTTATGACATGGAGTGCCACAGTTATATGAGAAAAGAAAAAAAGAAAGGGCTTATTATCCATTGTGTGGTGAAGTGAGAAAATTTTAGCCCTTTTTGGCATGTATTAGTGGCAAAAAAAGGATTATTTACCATTCAGCGCCGGTTATATGTACTAAAGCCTTTTTGGCGTGTATTAGTGGGGGGGGGGAAGAGGCCTATTATCCGTTGTGTGGTGAAGTGAGAAAATTACAGCCCTTTTTGGCGTGTTTTAGTGGCAAAAAAAGTATTATTTGGCATATAGTGCACACAGTTATATGTTCTAAAGCCTTTTTTTGTCGTGTATGAGTGGGGGGGGAGGCCTATTAGCCATTGTGTGGTGAAGTGAGGAAATTAAGCCCTTTTTGGTCTGTATTAGTGGCAACAAAAAAGTATTATTTGGTGTCTCATTTATTTGTTCTAAAGCCTTTTTTGGCGTGTATTAATGGAAAAAAAGAAAAGGGCTTATTAGTCGTTGTGTGGTGAATTTACATTGTCATTCTGTGGTGAAATTTTTTTGAGCTGATACAGTTTTTGGAGGGCAAATTGATCGGTGATTGTATTGTATCTTCCCACTCTGTTACTTTGTTTTGTATCTTCCATAGGGAATAACTAATGGCGTTGATTAGCTATTCAGTGGTGAAATTAGTTTTGGCTGATACAGCTTTTTGTGGGCAAATTGCTCAGTGATTGTATTGTATCTTCCCGCTCTGTGACTTTGCTCAGTCTCTTCTTTGGGAACTGACTAATTGTGTCAATTCAGTGGTGAAATGTGTTTGGAATACAGCCTTTTTTGGGAAAATTGATTTGTTCAGTATCTTCCGTAGGGACTAACTATTTGTCGATTAGCAATTCAGTGGTGAAATTAGTTTGGAATACAGCCTTTTTTGGGAAAATTGGTCTGTAGCTATAACTACATTCAAGGACAATATATGTCCTTTACGGCTCACTGGGTATATGTGGTTCCTGCCCAGCCACACCAGCAACTTGGCAAGGTGACGAGGTTTCCGCCTCTATGTTCTTACGCTGTTGGTCCTGCGACAATGTCTGCCTCTGTCTCCTCGTCCTCCACTGTGCCCTCAGCCTCCACTGCAGGGACAATTCACAGTGCTCCTCCAGCATACCACATGTGCAGGGCACGGCAGTGTCACTCTGTTCTACACCTAGTTTGCCTGGGCGAACGGAGTCACACAGGGGAGGAACTGCTCCTTGTCCTTCATCAAGAAATTAAATCCTGGCTTTCTCCGTGACTACTCAAAATCGGAACTGTGACCGACAACGGGAAGAACATGGTGTCAGTGCTGCAACAAGGAGGGCTGAGCCATACGCCCTGCATGGTGCACATGTTCAGTCTGGTTGTAAAGCAGTTCCTGAAGTCTTCCATCCATCTACAAGACATTGTAAAATTGACCAGGAAACTTTGCATGCACTTCAGCCACGTGTACACCGCCAAACACACCCTCCTAGAGCTGCAGCGGCAGAATGGCATCCCCCAACATAGGCTGATATGCAACATTTCTACCCGTTGGAATTCCACTCTCCATATGTTGGACCGACTATACGAACAGAGAAAGGCCATAAACAATTTCTTGATGATCCAAGCGGACAGAGGTACTCCCCTGTCTAACTTTGATGTTAACCAGTAGCAGCTCATGCATGACACCTGCCGTTTGCTCGTGTCCTTTGAGGAGGCCACTTTATTTGTCAGTCTCCAGGACTATGGGATGAACAACATCATTCCACTGATTCATATCCTGGAAAAGATGCTGGTAAATATGGTTGGTGGGGGTGGCAGGGGGTGGCAGGGGCAGAACCAGTTCCATCAGCAGGAGCCTGAGTCTAGAGTCACTAATGAGCTGCTTTCTTCAGAATCTGAACAAGCAGGTGGTAGCATACTTGGAGCGCACCCTGCCAGCAGTCATTTAAGATCCGCAGGTTTACTGGGCAGCCAAACTGGATTTGTGGCCGCAACTGGCCGAGTTTGCCTTGGAAAAGCTGTCCTGCCCAGTCAGTAGTGTGGCATCAGAGCTGGCCCCTAGTGCGGCAGGGGCCATAGTTACCTCAAGGAGAACTCACCTGTCCACCCAAATGTGAGAGACTGACCTTTTTCAAGATGTATCAGGAGTGGATCAGCCAGGATTTCCACACACCAATGTCTGATGCATCAGATGAGATCATCCATGCTGCCTCACCCAAACCTTGACAAAAGAGACCAGTTTCTTTTGGCTACATGCCTCAGTCACTATTCTGATGCTGCCACCCGCCTAATGCCACACATCTGATGCCAATTTCTCCTTCTTACACCCACCATCGTCAGCGGGTACTGTTATTGCCACCCACCTCCCCACTCTGTCACCGAGTCACTCTGTGGTCTCCTGATGCTGCTGATGCCATCTTCACACTATGTCAAATTGCCACTCTGTGGTCTCCTGATGCCAGTGCCACCTCCACATTATATCACCTTGCCACTCTGTGACCTCCTGATGCTGCTGCTGCCACCTGCTCACTCTATCGTTGTGCCACTCTGTGTCCTCCACCTGATGCTGCTGCTGCCATCTCCACACTCTGTCATTGTGCCACTCTGTGGTCTCCTGATGCTGCTGTCACTTCCACATTATGTCACCTTGCCACTCAGTGGTCTTCTGATGCTGCTGCTGCCACCTTCACATTATGTCACCTTGACACTCTGTGGTCTCCTCATGCTGCTGCCACCTCTACATTATGTTACCTTGCCACTCTATCAGAGATTCTGCAGTCACAGGCAGGTCAAAGTTGACAACAGTCGACACTTGTTCATCAATTCCTCGAGCACAGACATTAGGGGTGATAGGAACTTTCCCCTTGCCATCTCTGTCCACCTGATGCTGCTTTCATCTCCACGCTCTGTCATTGTGCCACTCTGTGGTCTCCTGATGCTGCTGTCACCTCCACATTATGTCACCTTGCCACTCTGTGGTCTCCTAATGCTGCTGCTGCCACCTCCACACTATGTCACCTTGCCACTCTGTGGTCTCCTCATGCTGCTGCCACCGCACCACTATGTCATTGGGCTACTCTGTGGATTTCTAATGCCGTTCTCCCACCCTCCCCACTCCATGACTGGGCCACTGGTTTTCCTTTTTGGCCTGGTTGACATCATCATCATTTATTGGACCCTTCTTCTGATCTGTCAGAAGGAAGGAAAATGAGAGACACCATGGATCCTATTTGTATAGCAGCTGTAATGCCTGTATAGTCCCATCAGAATTGGCTTATGATTTGGGAGCCAAAAGCAGGAGTGGGTACAAAACACAGAAGACATGCAGATATTCCATTCATGTGTCATCTCTATTTTGGATCCACTCCTGTTTTTTTTTCTTTTGGCAGTAGCAATACTGATGGATTACAATTTACTAACCAAATGCTGACCGAGTGAAGGCGGATGCTCAACAGACAGGATTCGTGTTTAGGGGGTTATTGTTCTGACAGATCAGAGGAAGGGCAAAATAATCAGTGATGCGAACACAAACTTATCGCTGACACCCTCTCCACTCTGTCGGGGAAGGGGGCTCTACTTATATCAGCGTTTAATAGAACAGGTTCTATAGACATCTATGTGGAATCAGCTGACGACGGTGTAAAAGGAGTGTGCTTCTTTTTGATGCTAATATCAACCTGTAAGACTGAGTTCACACTTGAGTTATTTGGTCAGTTTTGGCCCCGTAATATTTCAAAGTTGGGAGTTATAGTACCAACACTATTTCTACTCTACTACCCCACCACTGGTTAACCCTTCTAGTACTACCACTACTTCCATTCCTGCACATGGATACTGGTATTTAAATGAGTTATCCAAGTTCTTTAATGTCCCCCACTCATATGCCCGGACCCTTCACAGAGGTTGTACTTACCTCGTTCCCAGGCACCCCCATTGCATCTAATGACGGCGCGGCTGACTCTGCATCTCCCAATTGTGTGGATAAAGGCATCTGGTGTTGAAGGGGGGGGGTGTTTACAGCCATTACTACCATTGCCATGGTGCTCACAATCTGAGTTCCCTATCAGTATGTGCTTGGTTGGATTCAAACCTAGAACTCCAGCGCTTCAAGGCACCACCACTGAGACAACATGCTGCCCATCCATAATACTCCATACAAAAAGAGCTTAGTACTAAAAGAGCTGCACAGCCTCCATGCTTTGCCATACAGGCAGCATCACACCCTGCATGTGCAAGTGTATGTTACAGCATGCCACCATTTTTTTCAGTCAAAATTGTATAGAATCTGACAGAAAAAACGGTGCATAAATTGTAGGCAATAGTAGTCCAATTACAGCTTATATTTTGCAGGTTTATAACATCCTGGGGATTTTGGTACGTTGGCACTGAAGTCAGTAGTTTTGATTTGACTGCTGTATATTTGTAGGGTGTGCAGATATGGAGATGTTAGAACAATCTCTACTGATATTATTAAGGGCTCATGCACATGGCCGTTCCGTGCATTGGGGACCGCAATTTGCATGGGCAACATCCGTGCGGAATATGCAGACGGATCCCAACTCATTCAACTTAAATGGGTCCGTGGTCCGTCCGTAATGCAAAAAAGTACATCTTTTGTCACCCCTGACGAAGCCATACCGGCGAAACGCGTCGGGTGAACGGGGGACTACACCTGCGACGCCCTTGTGATTATTTTGTTATACTGGTAATGTACTGCCATGATTATTTGTACTCCTCCTTTCTGAGCTCTAGTTTATTGGTAAATCGGTTGGTTACCTTCTCATAAATGTATATATGAGCTTTTGGGGATAATTTTTTTCCTTTCATGGCATTACTGAGTGTGGCCTATTATTAACCCTATTGGCCCTCTGTGCATTTTCCGGTTTATGTGATCTATTTTTGGGGCTTTGATGCAGGTGTATAGTCCCCCTGTAGTGGGGCTTATTTGCCTTTTTATCTTTATGTCTTCTATATGTATGGACTCCTCCATTTTATGATGTATTTTTAGTACTTAATAAAGATTGGATATTTGCTAATGAATTGAGTTGGTTCTTTGATGGCATTATACAGTTCCTATTGTAGGTTATAATGCAAAAAAGTAGTGATGCACTACTTTTTTGTGGTAGGGAGGTACGAACAGAAAACCCATGGAAGCACTTCGTAGTGCTTCTATGGGGTTCCATGCCTCCGTTCCACACCGGACTTTCCATGATGCGGGGTGCACACGGCTAGTGCCCGCATATTGCAGAATCAATATTTGCGGGCCGCAATATCGGCATGGCCGGACAGCAGCTGTGTTTATGAGCCCTAACACTGAGGATTTAACATATATGTTATGGTTCTTTCTTTATTAGTTAGAAGCACTAAAATCACATAAAATACAAACAATTAAATTATAAGTTTCTCTTTAAGTTTAATGAAAGAAAAAGAAAATGCACAAGGTTTAAGAAGCAGAGTTATCAAAGTTACTTAAGTCCCATGGATATAATAAGGAACAGTTTAAGTCTCAACCAAGCTTCAGGCTGCTGTCACCTCATTGTTCTGTACTGTACTGAAAAGGATGTTTCCTCTGCTACTTGCCTCATTATTGTGCGCCAGTTGTTGATACTGCAGTGTGGCAGGTGTTGAGCACGTCAGTAGTTTTGAAACTACCATTCCTGATGTGTTGATGTGTGCCAGGTATCATGCTCCATTTTTTCTCTCAGTTCTCTGCCACTTTTATTTATAGAAGAGGGCAAGCGCTCCTCTTTAGTCTGTGCATGTATGGACCAGCTACTATCTGCTAAGTCGGCAGATGCACGTTGCACACAACACAAAGCACCAACCCAAAATAGGACACTGGTGATGTGCTGTCAAAAGGGTTTGGAATAGGAGCCTGGGGATAAGTGACCACAGGATGTGATGCTGCTACTGGATCACATGACTGTTAGTAAATTAAAAAATTACTAACTGGGTCCTAGGGATTCTCCAACGTAACACATAAAAAATGCTCCAAATCTGTAATGTCTATAATGACCTGTTAGGTCCAGTCTAACGACTTATGCCATTGCACTGTAGTGCGGCAATCAAAAAAATCTTTGTCTGCTCTGAGAGCTATACAGTGTCATCCAACATTGACATCTCCAAAAGATATCAAATCCAGCAATAAAAGGCACTTGGAGTCAGAATCAGTGCCAAAGTCACTTGCGAAAGGGACGTGTAATAACAAGCTGCTCAAACAGCATACAATGAAGCACACAATGCCTTCTCATCCTGATATATATAGTAAAAAGGAGGTCTGACACATTCATACCTCCCTAAAACACGATCCCAAAGATTTCACATTCCTAAAACCAATATCCGATCCATTTCTTCTCTTCCAGGTCTTGCAGGTCACCGGTTGTCTCCTATCTTCCTGTAGCTATAAGCTCAGTGAGCACTTCTCCATAAAACTGGCGGTTGTGATTGATCTTCATCATGTGGGAGCTCATTATTTTAATGCAAGATAAACATCGCTCCCAAAAGGCCGTCTTTGAGCTGCCCATCAGGAAAGGCTTTACTGGGTACCCCAGCCCATGGCCAATGTAGCAGTGGCAGATATAGTAGCAGGTGAGGAGCTCTGCTTGTAGTTGTTCCATGCAGTCTACCTCTGGAGAGATGAGATCCCGGCATAACATATAAAGGAAGACTACGCTGCCTGTGCTCAGGAAACTTGCCCCTTGGTAACCGCTAGTCAGAAGATAGGTGTCAATGTTTCTTAACCTACTTATTGGCCGTGCAGAAGAAAAATTGATCTTAGAACATCTCTGTTGTAAGAAGCGTCCGAGACATCTCAGGAGCTCACTGGGCAGGGTGGACAGCAGGAGACATCCCTGAGATGATTGGGGAGACTCAATCAGACGCCGCTTGGCTGGCAAGTCAGGGCAGTCGTGGTTTCTCTTCCTGAACTTCATAGGTCCATTGTCCGCCATTGTTTGATAGTCACTCACAATCCCTTCAAAGACAAAAATCCAATATATACATTATAACACATGCAAGGCGAAACATTAGAGACTTGATTGATTGTATTAAAGAAGTGTATTAGTATCAACCAAAATAAGTACTTCTAATTCTACTTATTATTGTACTCTTTATGATTTAAGATCGCTTTCATTTAATTGCAAAGATATATTAACATTATGACATGTTTTTTGATGCAGAGCACCACAAAAAAACACGTGTTTATACAAATGCTGGTATTTCTTGGGTAGCTGCTGTAATGTGTAAATGTATGGTAAGAATTGTTATGCTATTTGTGTTGCAGGTTTCAGAGAACTGCATGTGTGAATGCAGCATAAGAATACATTAGGCACGTATAAAAAAAATGCACCAAAATCATGTAAATCAATGTGGTTTTGCCATAATTTTGTAATGCAAAATTTATCTACCCTTTTTTATGGTAAAATAAATTTATTTTCCATTTTTAATATTTTGCAAGCCCAATTATCACAATTAGTTAATTCTATAATAATAAAAAAAATAAAAAAAAATATAAATATAATATATATATATATATATATATATATATATATACTTGTAGGAAAACAGGTCGAACTGGATGGACAGATGTCTTTTTTCGGCCTTATAAACTATGTTACTATGTTACTATATATATATATATATATATATATATATATATATATATTTATATATATATGATCCTGCTTACCTCACCCATTTGTTCCAAAGAGCCTTCCGTGGACCGTGGCCCGATTCCCCGTGAAATCTCTTGCGGCCCATGATGACGTCATATGTCACAGGATTTTGTGCAGGATTTTCAATCAAGATGGCGGCGGCTTCGGGCTCTTCACACTCAAATGGATGAAGTAAGTATGATTTTTTTTTTTTACTCCATTTCAGGGAAAATCATTTCGCTACCACGATGCATGAAGAAATTTGGCTTTACGGTGTGCTGTCCACATCTTTTACGGCCCCATTGAAATGAAAGGGTCGGCACCCGTTCTGCAAAATTGCGGGACAGATGTGGACCCATTCATATAGTCGTGTGTATGAGCCCTAACCCTTAGGATGCTGCACACGGTTTTATGAGCAGATTTTTGTGCGGATTTTTGTGTTGAAAAACAGCAGCGTCATACAGTACCATCAAAGGGAATGAGATTTGCCAAATCTCATGTATCCTGTGAATATTTTTTACAGGTGTAAAACTGTTCTGCAATCCAGATTTTGAAATCCGCAGAGTCTTGATTGTTTGTGTAATTCCGCACCTTATATATAGTGGAATTTATCATAGACTTCAATGCAGTTGTTAACATAAATAGAAAATACGCGACAAAAAACGTACCAAAAAAAGTGCTAAAACTGCAATAAATAATACAGATTTATGTGCGATGTGGTCATTGTTTACTCCCAGGTTTTTAAATCAGCGATACTTCTTTAGAATTAGACAATGAATGTTTCTATTGAATGACTGCAAGCAGAGGTCTTAAAGAAGACTCGAAAATTTCTAAAATATATTCAACAACTGAATAATAATAATAATAATAATAATAATAATAATAATAATAATAATAATGTGTTTTATTATACAAATAATGTCTTTCATTTACAGAAGCTTTAACACTTTGTCACCAGAGAAGTGCAGACCAGCTAGTTCTAGAAGTGCTTGTAAAACAATTGCGAGCAGCCTGGTTGTCATGGTAACATCACCTGTTTACCCATGGTTTTCAAGTGAAGATTTTCAATGATTCAATATAGTTTTTATCCAGAAATGGACAAAAGTTTAGCTAATTCAAATTTTACTTTCAGGCAACAATTTAGTTGCAGACAGTCCCAGGAACCTCACATGAAGGGGTGTGGCCAAACACAATGGGCGGGGAATGTGAAAATGTACCCCAAAGTGGGCAGTTTGTAGGAGTTCCCTGGCTCTTTTGGTGGCAAAGCCTAAATATTAAAAGTTACAATAGAATTGACCGACCACAGCGACTTAGACATCAATAGCATAATGCACTGAAATTACTGTGCCATAATAATAGAGTTCTATCTAAGACCTCAGGGACTATGGCTGCAGTCCAGCAGAGTGCTGTCATATTGTATTTGCTTACACCACTAGGGGGAGCTACTGTATACATGTATGTATAATATGTATACTACTATTTATACTATGTATCGGGCAATCAGGTCATTGACTTACAGAATAACAACCTATAGGTGGCAGTATAGAGGCTATTCTTATTCTGGAGGAGAAAAAGTTGTGTAGCAAACTCGATGAGGAGAATTTTATTATTAATGTAAGGCAGTTTTTGCATAAAAATGCTTGACTTCTCCCAATTTTATTCCAGAATCAACATTTGGGAGGGACTTAGGGTCTTAGATTTACCATAAATGATGCCAGAAACTGGTGTAAATATAATCGCAAATCTACACCAGCTCATAGTTTTGCTTTAAGATACACACTGCCAGAAAGATGTGCCAAATTTATGGAGAACCTCTTTATAAATCTGGAGCATCTGACTACTAGCGGATGAAATGTCTTAATAAATGTCCCCAATATCTAATTGTATTACAATTTTACAAGTGTATTACACTTTACCTGATCAGCTCCAGAGATCGCTGTAGTCTTAGTGAGTAGAAGAACTTCGATAAAATCCCTTCCTGTAATGTGGCAGGAATCACACGGTAGGTAAATGTTCTCTTCACCTATAATGTATGAAGTATGATGACAAGCTGCCTGTAATCCACATGTTCTAGCTGCCAGGGTTCTAGAACCTGATACTTACAATAGAGAACAGTCTGGTTACTATGACGACATCGCCACGCATAGTTACTGCAACTTTATTTCTTAAAGGGATATTATCGTTGGGGGGCTACTTTTTACTTCTCAATTCAAGAGCCATAACTTAGCTGCTTAAGGCCTTGTTTGTGAGACAGGTTGTAGTATTCAGTGGCTCCATTTGGGATTACATATAACTTACAGAATTTAGGAATTTGGTGTAGATTGAAACAATAAACACTAATTCCGACTTTTTTTTTTTTCATTTTGAATTTCATTTTTCATTTTCCATTGTTCACAATGTAAATAATTTTAACTTTTGTTACATTTTTATTAATGCAAAAAAAAAATAGTTAGACCAGCACTTCCAATCAAAGTATAATACAGCTGGATTCTACATTGCCCTGAATTTTGTATGCTTAGGCCAAGGAAGAGAAAGTCTGATAGTGTAGGTCCCATCTGTTGGAAGCCACCATATCTTTGGTAGATAGGCCCAATACAAGTATGATGTGCACAAAATGCTTCTAATTTTCATAGTAAGTATAGCAGTGATGTAATTCAGATCTATTTATGTTTCCAGTGTTTGCAGGTGTCTTTGCCTGTGGAACAGTGTCGATATATATTGTATATACAGTACAGACCAAAAGTTTGGACACACCTTCTCATTCAAAGAGTTTTCTGTATTTTTATGACTATGAAAATTGTAGATTCACACTGAAGGCATCAAAACTATGAATTAACACATTTGGAATTATATACTTAACAAAAAAGTGTGAAACAACTGTAAATATGTCTTATATTCTAGGTTCTTCAAAGTAGCCACCTTTTGCTTTGATTACTGCTTTGCACACTCTTGGCATTCTCTTGATGAGCTTCAAGAGGTAGTCACCTGAAATGGTATTCCAACAGTCTTGAAGGAGTTCACAAAGATGCTTAGCACTTGTTGGCCCTTTTGCCTTCACTCTGCGGTCCAGCTTCAAGAGGTAGTCACCTGAAATGGTTTTCACTTCACAGGTGTGCCCTGTCAGGTTTAATAAGTGGGATTTCTTGCCTTTTAAATGGGGTTGGGACCATGAGTTGTGTTGGGCAGGTGGATACACAGCTGATAGTCCTACTGAATAGACTGTTAGAATTTGTATTATGGCAAGAAAAAAGCAGCTAAGTAAAGAAGAACGAGTGGCCATCATTACTTTAAGAAATGAAGGTCAGTCAGTCCGAAAAATTGGGAAAACTTTGAAAGTGTCCCCAAGTGCAGTCGCAAAAACCATCAAGCGCTACAAAGAAACTGGCTCACATGAGGACCGCCCCAGGAAAGGAAGACCAAGAGTCACCTCTGCTGCGGAGGATAAGTTCATCCAAGTCACCAGCCTCAGAAATCGCAGGTTAACAGCAGCTTAGATTAGAGACCAGGTCAATGAAACACAGAGTTCTAGCAGCAGACACATCTCTACAACAACTGTTAAAACGAGACTGTGTGCAGCAGGCCTTCATGGTAAAATAGCTGCTAGAAAACCACTGCTAAGGACAGGCAACAAGCAGAAGAGACTTGTTTGGGCTAAAGAACACAAGGAATGGCCATTAGACCAGTGGAAATCTGTGCTTTGGTCTGATGAGTCCAAATTTGAGATCTTTGGTTCCAACCACCGTGTCTTTGTGCGACTCAGATAGGTGAACGGATGGACTCTACATGCCTGGTTCCCACTGTGAAGCATGGAGGAGGAGGTGTGATAGTGTGGGGGTGCTTTGCTGGTGACACTGTTGGGGATTTATTCAAAATTGAAGGCATACTGAACCAGCATGGCAACCACAGCATCTTGCAGCGGCATGCTATTCCATCCGGTTTGCGTTTAGTTGGACCATCATTTATTTATCAACAGGACAATGACCCCAAACACACCTCCAGGCTGTGTAAGGGCTATTTGACCAAGAAGGAGAGTGATGGGGTGCTACGCCAGATGACCTGGCCTCCACAGTCACCAGACCTGAACCCAATCGAGATGGTTTGGGGTGAGCTGGACCGCAGAGTGAAGGCAAAAGGGCCAACAAGTGCTAAGCATCTCTGTGAACTCCTTCAAGACTGTTGGAATACCATTTCAGGTGACTACCTCTTGAAGCTCATCAAGAGAATGCCAAGAGTGTGCAAAGCAGTAATCAAAGCAAAAGGTGGCTACTTTGAAGAACCTAGAATATAAGACATATTTTCAGTTGTTTCACACTTTTTTGTTAAGTATATAATTCCACATGTGTTAATTCATAGTTTTGATGCCTTCAGTGTGAATCTACAATTTTCATAGTCATGAAAATACAGAAAACTCTTTGAATGAGAAGGTGGGTCCAAACTTTTGGTCTGTACTGTATATATATATAATGTCCATTTTTTTAATGCCACATATTCTGAGAACCATAACATTTTTGTCTATTGGTGGAGCTGTGTGATGGCTTGTCTTTTACAAAATGTACTTTTGATTAGGACCATGACGGAGTCTCTACAAATTTTTGATCACTTTCTCACAGTCATTTCATGTCACCTGCAAACAGGATCACTGACGTCAAGTCACAAAGTTTGGTTCACGCCCCACTTGCTCAGAATTGTGGGACTTTTTGAGAATTTTGCTGGGTGCTTTCTACTTTTCCAAAAAAGTGAGCAGATTGGAATGAGGAACAGATGATATGGGACCCAGGCATAGCTAACCTGGCGCATTTATTAAGCAAAGAAAATGGCATAGATTATACCTGAGCTCCCTTGTCTCCCCAGTTGTGCACCTCTTAATAAATGTGGTGCATCTGATGCCAATGAGGGATGGATAAGGGGTTGTCTGAGATTTTGATACTGATGGCCTATTTCAGGATAAATCTTCAGAATTTGATTGGTGGGGTTTGACTCCCATCAGCAGTTTGAAGAGGCTGCAGTACCGGTGAGTGCTTTGGCCTCTCGCTAGAATAGTGATGTCATGTTCATTGTTCACATCATCTACTGTATGAGCAGCTCAGTCTCACTTATGTGAATGGGTCTGGACTGCAATATAAAGTATAGTCACTATACAATGTATGGCGCTGTGCTTGGTAAGCTGAGAGGAAGCTGTACCACTCACCAAAGATGGACTCAGACCCCTGCTCACCGAGTGCTAGGAGTCAGAACCCCACGATCAGGCCCATACAGCACACACGTAATCGGTCTTCTTTTAACTTATACATACCACTTTTGTGGCGATCAGTTGCAGATTTTGTCTGCCATTTTGCTGCAAAATCGATTACTTTTTCCAGCTTACGTTACTCTTCCAAAGTAGCTAGAAAAGGGGGCATGGTGTGGGTTGATGTGGGCGGCCCAGCAGGCCCATCTCATTCATTATTGATCAAGTTGCTCATATAGTCCATAGGGGGTTAGAAGGAACATGGAGATGATGCAGGGGGAGAGCATGAGTGGAGTCACACTGAGGATGTTTTGATTAAAGGGAGAGGTCCAAGTGCTTTCTATACACTTATGGACTATATGGACTGTTTAATTACTGAATACCTATTTGTGAATATGGCCTGAAGCCATCGTGGAGCATAGATGGAAATTTCACAATGGGCTGTGTATTTGGTATAAGCATTTAAAAAATATATATCTCTTCTGTGTTCAATCTATACCGTATCTACTATTGTTTGCACCAGTTTGCACACATGACTGGTCCCATTCCTGCTGCAGCTTTGGCAGGAAGCAGCTCCTCGTGGTTCTGTCAAACACACAGGACCATGTAAGACCCTACAGACAGAATCTTTTTTTACCCTGACTGGTATGTGTGGCTCTCCACTTTAGGATGGAGGAAGGAATCAGATGGAAACATTTGTAAATTAAACAAGGCAATTTTTACTGGTCTCTCGTGGGGAGATAAGCTTAATGGTTACAACAGTCTTTTGACAGGCAACAAGTTTAGTGGTTACGGTCTCATAATGAGAGCACATTTAGAGGCAACAGGTCTGAGACCTGGTGTCTGAGGCACTCTGAGACTCTTCAGACTTGAAAACTGCAGACCAAAGCCATGGACATAATGTGGGAGGAAGGAGCTTCTGGTTCAGTAAATGGGATCCTTTGAATAGCATTCTGATATATTGTAAAATATGGCTACTATTTATGGAATATCATAGGGGAAATCCAGAGTGGCCATCATCAAATCTGAAAAACAGAAAAAAAGACAAATCAGGGGGTAATCATTAAACATCCATTAATAATAATAATATTTATTTATATAGCGCCACCATATTCCGCAGCGCTTTACAAAATCATAGGGTTCTTGTACAATACAAAAATGACTAGCTAATATACAACTGAAACACTAGGAGTGAGGGCCCTGCTCGCAAGAGCTTACAATCTATGAGGAATAGGGGGTGACACATAAGGTGGTTGATTGTGATAAGTAGGATTCGAGCCGTAATTGTAGTGAAAGGTGTGGTCCCGGCCGATCTGCTTTGGATTTGGGACTATTAGAGGATCGAGTTCAGGCCAGAGGAGTTGGTGGGGGAGCGTTTTAGTTAGGGAAAGGTCATTTTAGGAAGCTTGATAAGCCTGCCTGAAAAGATGTGTTTTTAGGGCACGTTTGAAGGTAGGGAAGTTGTGCATTGACCTAATATTCAGGGGCAGAGCATTCCAGAGTGTTGGTGCAGCTCGAGAAAAGTCTTGAAGACGGGAGTGAGAGGTACGAATTAAGGAGGATGTTAATCTTAGGTCGCTAACCGAACGGAGAGCACGAGTAGGGTGGTAGACGGAGATGAGGGAAGAGATGTATGGAGGGGCAGCACTGTGGAGAACTTTGTGGGTGAGGGTGAGAAGTTTGAACTGTATTCTGTGGTGGATGGGCAACCAGTGAAGTGACTGGCATAGAATAGTAGCATCACTGTAACGGGAGGACAGATAGATGAGCCTGGCTGCAGCATTTAGGACAGACTGAAGGGGGGAGTTTAGAGAGAGGGAGACCAATTAGTAATGCATTGCAGTAGTCAAGACGAGAGTGAATCAAGGCAACAACAAGAGTTTTTGCCGTTTCCACCGTAAGAAAAGGGCGGATTCTGGCAATGTTCTTTAGGTGCAGACGACAAGAGCGTGTAAGTGATTGAATATGGGGAACAAAGGAAAGATCAGAGTCAAATGTGGCCCCGGGACAGCAGGCACGTTACACCGGAGTTATGATAGTACCACAGACCGAGATGGAAATATCAAGATTAGGTGGGTTAGTAGATGGGGGAAAGACAAGAAGTTCCGTTTTGGAGAGGTTTAGTTTTAGATACAGAGAGGACATGATGTTAGAGACAGCTGCCAGACAATTACTGGTGTTTTGGAGTAAAGCAGGGGTGATTTCGAGGGATGAAGTATATAGTTGGGTGTCATCAGCATAGAGATGGTACTGAAATCCGAATCTACTGATAGTCTGTCCAATGCGGGCTGTATAGAGGGAGAAGAGTAGAGGACCTAGTACTGAGCCCTGAGGAACGCCAACATCAAGAGGGAGAGGAGAAGAAGAGCCAGCGAATAGAGATGAGCGAGTAGTGAAATATTCGAAAGTTCGAAATTCGATTCGAATAGACCGCGATATTCGACTATTCGACCGAATATCGAATCCCATTAAAGTCTATGGGAAAAAAAATGCTCGCCACTTGGAAATCTCAATTCGACCACTTGGAGGTCACCAAGTCCACCCTGAAACCTCAGAAAAGGATGCCAACACTGCTGGAATGCAACTGGGGCAGCAGGGGAAGCATGTCTGGGTGCATATAACGCGCCCAAGTCGCACTATTACGCCACTATCACAGCCTCTCAGCAATAAACTCCAAAGACAATATAACCTCTCTGTAAAGTGAGACCATACAAGGAAACCTTCTTTCCTCTACATTGCCATGGACCCCAAGCCAAACTAGACAAAAAAGAAGATAAAATTCTGCACCCCTTAAAATCACGTTGCCTATGACAACCACAGATGGCATAGGCAAGGGGGAAAGCAATCAAGCCATCACTATTTTTCCCTCAGTGCCATCCCTGCCTTGCCCAGGCACATGTCCCAAAACATCATCCACGCCCGAGTAACACGGTTACTGCAAAAGGCCATTTGACCACCAACACTTTGGTTTGAGGCCGGGGATGCTACATCTCCCTGACAGCACACTGGGTGAATGTTGTGGAGGCGGGGACGGGCAAACCTGCTACCCCCACCCAAGTTTTGGGCCTTGGTTCTGTCTGGATTTCCGCAACCCTTACAGACAGCTCGGCAAACCCCTCCTTCTCCTTCTAGATTTGTTAAATCTGTCCACCACCCAGTCAAGTCCACAAAGTCCAGTCTCGTCGATAGCCTGCAGAAACTGCAGGGACCTCACTCTGACCTCCTTCCTCCCACCCTGCCCAATGTTATCAACCCAGTGTTCCCACCCATGCAAGAATCGCAGGAGCTATCTGAGGATTTTGTTTGTTCTGATGCCCAAACCACTGGAGCAAGCTCCATCTCTAGCTGATGGTGGTGTGGAACGGGCACTAAAGTGTAAAATGATTAGGGACGATGATGAGACACAGTTGCCAGCAAGGGAGGCTGTTGGAGCAAAGTGAGGCAGTGTAAGAGGAGGTGGTTGAGTATGACGAAGTCAGTGACCCGACCTGGCCCAGTGTCATGTCTAGCAGGTAAAGCCAGTGGGATGTTGAGGGATGCGTAGGACCGCAAAAGGCAGGAAGAGGCCGTGGGCTGGCCAGAGGCTCATGGAGAAGGCAGGCTAGAGCCCGCAGGGCCGCATCTCTTCCCTATAACAGGCCCCCACACAAAGCTCTCCCATCGAGGCTCTTAGGTCCTTGTTGTGAAAATATTTTAATGAGTGCGCAAAGTTAGCTTGAGGTGAGCCCTCGAAAAAATTATATGGAGGCCCAAGAGGTGAGCCCTCGAAAAATTAAGTGGAGGCCAAAGAGGTGAGAACTCCTTAAAAATTGTATTAAGGCCAAGAGGTGAGCCATAATAAAAATTGTTTGTAGGCCGAAGAGGTGAGACCTCTTAAAATTGTTTGTAGGCCAAGAGGTGAGCCATGATAAAAATTGCTTGTAGGCCCAAGAGGTTGAGCCATGGATAAAAATTGCTTGTAGGCCCAAGAGGTGAGCCATTGATAAAAATTGCTTGTAGGCCCAAGAGGTGAGCCATGATAAAAATTGCTTGTAGGCCAAGAGGTAGCCATGATAATGCTTGTAGGCCCAGAGGTGAGCCATGATATAAAATTGCTTGTAGGCCCAAGAGGTGAGCCATGATAAAAATTGCTTGTAGGCCCAAGAGGTTGAGCCATAAAATAATTTTTTTTTTTTTTTTTTTACGGAGCAATTCTATGGCGGTTAAGGAGGAGGAGGTGGAGGAGGAAATGGCACTTCATACAGATGGCACTTCACTTTTGCTGCTTTCCACTGTTGGAGAAGCAAGTCCGGGTCAATCCACTTGCTGTTCATTTTGATTAGCGTCAGCCTGTCGGCACTGTCGGTTGACAGGCGGCTGCGCTTATCGGTTATAATGCCCCGGCTGCGCTGAACACCCTTTCTGATAGCACGCTGGCGGCAGGGCAGCAAGCACCTCCAAGGCGTACAGGGACAGTTCAGCCACGTGTCCAACTTGAGACCAGTAAGTGT
>ONZH01019283.1:0-94252 GCA_900303285.1 Rhinella marina | reverse complement strand
CAGTCCTGGGCTCTGTCCATGTAGGTACTGTTCTGGGATCCGCTCCACAGTTTCCATTCAGCCCTGGCCACAGCATGCTTTCTGCTTGTTTCCTGCAGCACTTCCTAAAGGGCCAGTGCACATCACTTCCTGTGCTCATGTGATGTCATGTGACCTTGGTGACCAATGCTAGCCCTCCTGCATGTATATAAGTGGCTCAGCCCCCTTCCCAGATGCCTCAGCGTCAAGGTCCTTGTGTCCTGCTAGGTTGCTGTTATCTCTGCTTGTGTTCCTGTGTACCTGACTTGTGCTTGTGTTTCTGGACTCCGCTACCTGTTTGATCCCTGCCTGCTTGCCTTGACTTTCCTGTTGCAGACCCGGACTTCCTGACCTGTACCTGTGCCGCCTGCCCTGAACTTCTGCTTGTTTGACTTCGCCTCTGCCTCATCCTTCGGTCCTGCACTGTTGCTCCTGGTTACGACTTGGCCTGCTTACTACCTCTGTACCTCTGGTACCTTGCTCAGGTACCTCCTGGTCTGCCTGGACCAGCTGCCTCGTGTGCCAATCCTCCTCAAGAGGTAGCGACCTGGTGTTTCCCTCGGGAAAGTCTATCCCCACCATCAGGGGTAGTGTGAAGATTGAGGGGTTCACTTAGACAATGCCCTTAGAGGAGGTAGGACACTTGGCACAGTGGGTTCACACCCGCTGGAACGTGACAAGTTGTTAGTATCTGGAACTGAATTCACTGGGCAATGGAAAGACAGTGAAGGGGTTGGCACAGGGGAGAGGTGGCTTTAACCAGGCAGCAGGTTTTAGGATAGATTTGAGGGATGCAAGAATTTTAGAAGGGAGACTGCCAATGAGGATGTTGCAATAGTCAAGGCTGGAGATGACAATGGCATGCACTAGCATTGAGTGACTTGGGAGGAGAATGATGAATTTTTGTTTCCTCCATGTTGAGTTTTAAGATGTGTGAGGAGAACAATGAAGATATAGCTGATAGACATGCTGGGATTCTAGATAGAAGGGAGGTGACTTCTGGGCCAGAGAGGTAGATTTGAGTATCGTCAGCATAGAGGTAGTATTGGAAGACTCTGTGAGCAGTCTCAGGCCAAATGTATAAATGGAAAAAAGTAGGGATCCCAGAACAGAGCCTTGAGGGACACCAACAGAGAGAGGGCATTATGAGGAGGTGCTGTATGAAGGGAAAATGCTGAATGTTCTGTGGGTGAGGTACGAGGAACAGGTCTCTGATGCAGAGGAAAGAGAGAGTTTGTTACAGAGAGAGTGATCAACAGTGTCAAAGACAGAGGACAGATCAAGAGGAAGGAACACAGAGTAATGATGTTTAGCTTTGGCAGCTAGCAGATCACTGGTGACTTTGGTTAGGGTGGTTTCAGTGGACCCATTCAGTCAGAAGCCAAATCATAGCAGATCAAAGAGTGAGTGGAGTGAGAGGTAGGAAGACAGTTCAAGACAGACATGTTGTTTTAGGAGTTAGGGATGAGGTACGATGGGATTGGGTCAGGGCACAGGTGGTAAGGTATGATTTGGAGATTAAGGTGGAAAGCTTATTTTCAGTGATGGGGGTAAATTGGGTTAATTCGGAAGAGCACAGAGTAGTTTGAATTTTATGTTTGAAATATGAGGCAAAGTCTTCAGTCGAGATGAGGGGGTGTGTTAGAGGAAAACCAAGGACTGAGCAAAGAGTAAAAGGTATTAAACAATTGTTTGGGGTTTTGGGAAAGAGATGATATAAGAGTAGTGAAGTATTCCTGCTTACAAGAGGTGAGAGCAGACTTGAAGTTGAGAACAGCTTGTTTATTTGTAATGAAGTCTTCCTTAAAGGGGTTTTCTTCCAGTGTTACTCTGCAGCATGTTGTCTGGTGAGTGTGCCAGGGTTGTCGATTGATTTGATGGGTTCTGTTGTGTGAGAGAGAGGAGAGGGCTGAAGAAATTGTGCTGTTGTAGAAAGCAATGGCTGTGAAGAGACGATATGATGGACAAAGGTAAGAGAGAGTCATAGAGTGTGAAAATGAAGAGGTGTTTGAGGTTCCTTGAAACGTGTGCTAGTTTATGATGATGGTAGGGATACCATTGAAGAGAAAGTGTAGAAGCCAGGTATTGAAGTGGTCAAAAAGGCAGTAGCAGGGCCTGTTGGTCTGTAAATGATGACAATTTGGAGTTTGGAGGGAGAGTAGATGCGGATATAGTGAACTTCAAAAGAAGGGAGATTGGAGAAGGGTTGAAGGAGCAGTTAACCTAATAGGAGTACACCCTCCACATCCACCCTGTCTGGATAGGGAGTGTGGGTAAATTGGAGTTTTCCATAGGAAAGTGCAGTAGGGGAGATGTGTCTGTGGGTTCCAGCCATGTTTAAGAGACCAAGGAATGTAAGTTTCTGAGAAATGAAGAGTTTGTGGATGTAGGAAAGATTATTGCAAACGGAATGTGAGTTTCATAATGCTACAAGTAGAGAGACTAGGGAAGCAGAGGTCAGGTGAAGGGGTATGAGGTTGTAGAAGTAAGAGCAGTTAGTGGTAAAACCTTGGTGATGGAAGGGAGACAGATAGTGAGGATCATTTGAAGGGAACCAGGATTAGAAGATATGGTGAAGGAATAGTGGGGTAATGAAATATTTTGAGGGATCTGGAAGCAATAATTGTGACTAAAAAAAAAGAAAACATTTTGTTGTTTTAAGATGGAGTGGAAGGAACACAGAGTAATGATGTTTAGCTTTGGCAGCTAGCAGATCACTGGTGACTTTGGTTAGGGTGGTTTCAGTGGACCCATTCAGTCAGAAGCCAAATCATAGCAGATCAAAGAGTGAGTGGAGTGAGAGGTAGGAAGACAGTTCAAGACAGACATGTTGTTTTAGGAGTTAGGGATGAGGTACGATGGGATTGGGTCAGGGCACAGGTGGTAAGGTATGATTTGGAGATTAAGGTGGAAAGCTTATTTTCAGTGATGGGGGTAAATTGGGTTAATTCGGAAGAGCACAGAGTAGTTTGAATTTTATGTTTGAAATATGAGGCAAAGTCTTCAGTCGAGATGAGGGGGGAGATGTGTCTGTGGGTTCCAGCCATGTTTAAGAGACCAAGGAATGTAAGTTTCTGAGAAATGAAGAGTTTGTGGATGTAGGAAAGATTATTGCAAACGGAATGTGAGTTTCATAATGCTACAAGTAGAGAGACTAGGGAAGCAGAGGTCAGGTGAAGGGGTATGAGGTTGTAGAAGTAAGAGCAGTTAGTGGTAAAACCTTGGTGATGGAAGGGAGACAGATAGTGAGGATCATTTGAAGGGAACCAGGATTAGAAGATATGGTGAAGGAATAGTGGGGTAATGAAATATTTTGAGGGATCTGGAAGCAATAATTGTGACTAAAAAAAAAGAAAACATTTTGTTGTTTTAAGATGGAGTGGAAAAACATTGCAGAATGTATACGGGTTTTGGTGTTACCTTCTGTTCAGGTCTGCTTTAATTCCTGGTATAATTCCTGTTGTACACTTAAAGTTTGGACTTAGATGTTACACATAGGTCAAAATGGCCAGATATCTACAATCTCTTTACCTTGACAAAAGAAAAGTCTAGCTACAATTAATCTTCTAAAATGTATAAGTATAAAAAAACAGCTTGACCTCAGTGTTTGCAAAATATTCTTCATGCTCCTGAAACAATCTTGTAGAAATGTATCATCAGAATTTGTCAGAAAATAACCTATTTTTTTAATCTGAATTTTCAGCCTTCCTTTACATTATTAACACTCTCCATATCACTGTCCATATTAAGTAATATTTCAAAAATATTGTATACTGACCAGTGAGCATGCTCTGTAGTTTTGTTGTGATGCCTTTATGCTTGTGCTGTGTACACTGAGGTCTGGATCAGCAGTCCTCGGCATTATCAAAGGACAATATTAAAAGTAGTACAAAACCTTGGGCCAGTTGCTGCTAAGACATTGCAGTGGCTATGATGCTAAGAGCACAGGTAATATTCTATACCCCAACTAAATAAAAATGTGTAACACACAACAAGTATGCTGTTCTACTATCTAACAAAACACATTCACAAGCACATAAACTGACTATTTAACAAACAATATAGTAAACGGACCTATAAAACCAATTGCAGTCAAAACATGAATGAACACATATAAAATAGAATAATTCCTAATATGAATGAAAAAAATGAATGTAAAAATTATAAAGGTTATTCGATCTTCAGGGCTCTTGTGCAAGTAGATTATTGTTAAGATAATACAGAACAGTCCATGCTATTACACTAGCAAAATACAGTATGGGCCTGATATATCACAGACTAGTCTATGATAACCCTGTGCACTGCCAGGGCAGTGCCTAATTTATGAGGAGGCATACCCCTCATCACAAATTATGTGCAGAAACTGGCAGTCCATGCTTCCATTGACTGCAATAAAGATATAGGTATCTTCAATGGGTTTCAAGTGCGAAGGGCCCCCTTCATCAGGACAATTACAGATTAAAAGACAATTGCATGACAGTCCGTTTTAAAAACAAGCTTTTGGCGAGCTGGCCGGAGGGCAAGGGGCCGAGTCAGGGCGTGTTTTGCATAATTGACTTCAGTAATGTATTCAAGCGGGCTGGGGATACATTTTACCATTCCCCTACATATAGAGAAAATGCTTTCATGGGGCTGATCGTTTGTTTAGTGTGGAATCTGATAGAGAAAAACTCTGTCTGTTTCTAGCACACTTTTCAATGAGATAAGTTCTTGCTAAGGCTACTTTCACACTAGCGTTTTAAAATTCCGGTATTGAGTTCCGTCATAGGGGCTCAATACCGGAATAAAACGCTTCAGTTTTGTCCCCATTCATTGTCAATGGGGACAAAACTGAACTGAAGACAACGGAATGCTCCTGAAAGCATTCCGTTCCGTCTTCAGACCGGAGAACAAACCGCAGCATGCTGCGGTTTGCTCTCCGGTCCAGGCATCCGCACCAAGACGGATCCGGAATGACCCCCAATGCAAGTCAATGGGGGTGGATCCGTCTGGTGTGACCATAATGGTAACCGGATCCATCCTCCATTGACTTTCAATGGAGTCCATTACGGATCGGGTACACATAGACACATACAGACATAAACATACACACACATAAAGACATACAAACACACATACATACTTACATGCTCCCCCGGCAGGTCTTCGGAGCGTCAGGACGGCTCACACAGGTCACGATTCCCCACAGCGCCCTCTGCTGGGCGCCTGGTGGAATCGTCAGATGACGATTCCACCAGGCGCCCAGCAGAGGGCGCTGTGGGGAATCGTGACCTGTGTGAGCCGTCCTGACGCTCCGAAGACCTGCCGGGGAGCATGTAAGTATGTATGTGTGTTGTATGTCTATATGTGTGTGTATGTTTATGTGTATGTATATGTATGTACTGTGTGACATGTGTGGGGCCGGAGCGCGGTTCCGGCTCCACACATGTCACTGCGGCAGGCCTGATCCGGCAGCACCCTTCACCTGCCGGATCAGGCCTGCCGCCAGTGTGAAAGTAGCCTTACTCGCACATATTGGTGAAAATGTGGTCTTATGTGAAAATGTGTTTCCATGAAACAAGAACTGATTTTTATCCTTGCATGTCATTATACATATCAAGCTATCTATTAATCTCTTCATCCACTCATCCTAAACTGTTACTATAGACAATATGTCGGAACGTAACAAGTACACCTCTCTGCAGAGCCAGTTGACTGCAGAGATGATGTTCTGCATACTAAAACACATTTTATGTTATTTTGTAAGAACATGGGGGCTGCGATGTGGCCTCTCATCGCCATACCAGACGCATCTCCTATAGCTGATAGTAGAGACAGGGCAGAGGTTACATGTCCATGCACACGGGGGGCATGGCGTGGCCCCTCAATACCAGGCCAATTACGCACCTTTGTTTTGGGTACGTAGATAGCGGCATACCATACCGCTTGATACTGTTTAAGTGCCCTGTCGTATCTTACTTTACACATTTTAGGTGTGGGGGGGGGGGTACCGCGGTGCGAACTCCTGCTGCCGGTCCTATTGCGCACCTCACTGACGGGATGGAGAGAAGTCCCCTGCTTGCTATATCCTATCATTGCTTTGCTATGGCTTGTTACTCCTTCACTATTGTATAAGTTTTAAGGCTGTGACGGCTGTGGTGCGGCCTTGGATTATTATATATACCCGCCGGCATCCTGTATTCTCACAGAGTTCCGACAAAACCAGCGCTGAGTAGTAACCAACGCTGAATGCAGAATCAGTGCTAATTGCTTAAAACACATTATCACCATAATATGACATCACGGTAACAAATAGATATGAGGCCATGCGTTCTTGTTTCATGGAAACACATTTTCACATATGGCTACATTGCCCCCAATATGTACAAGTTTACAATAATTTATCTAATTGAAAAGTGTGCTAGAAACAGATGGAGTTTTCCTCTATCAGACTCCACACTGAACGAATGATCGGCCCCAAAAAGCATTCTCTCTCTCTCTCTCTCTATATATAGGGGAATGCTACAATGTAACCCCGGCCCACTTTAATACATTACAGAAGTCAATTATGCAAAACACGCCCTGACTTGGCCCCTTGCCCTCCGGCCAGTGCGTCAAAAGCTTGTTTTTAAACCGAATGTCATGAATTGCCTTTCAATCTGTAATTGCACTGATCAGGGGCGTAGCTATAGGGGAAGCAGGGGAAGTGGCTGCTTTGGGGCCCAGACTCACAAGGGGCCCCCTCAGGAGGAATACTAAAAGATTTTATTGTCAGGGCCCCCTCAACAGTATTATACAATGACATTATATATAGTATGTACGTGTAGGAAACGGACGGAGCGGCTGCCGGGCCTCATCTGAGAGAACAGTTTTGACCAGCCACAGGAGTGGGGGATGCGCGAGTTGGGGGTTGCGAAGAAGTTGCTGAGAGGGGGGCCCGTTCTAAAATTTGCTGTGGGGCCCCGTCAGTTGTAGTTACGCCACTGGCACTGATGAAGGGGGCGTTTCGCCCTTGAAACACGTTGACTGCAATAAAGATACTTAATCTTACCTACAAGACTTATCTGTTCATCCGCAGTGCCAAATGAGTGGTTCCCTATTTCCCTTGTTTTCTTTTCTTCAAGCCATCCCGAACCAGGGCAGCAGCACAGCACTTTCCTTTGTTGGTGGGGTTAAAACCAGCGATGCGTCTATAGCTGTTGTGACTCCTCACAACTGGTGCAATCACTTGCCACTAGAGATGAGTGAAGTTTTGAAAAATTCAGACGATTCGCTAAAGTTCTTCAAGAAATTCAATCTGTTCTGAATTAATTTGTCACAAATCACAGTAAATCTGGTATACTCAGGCCATTCTGCCTAATTGCATGCATCCCACTTGGTGGCCCAATCTCAGTGTGAAGGCTAGGAACTTAAACTGCAGGGAGAGTGTATCGCTGTGTGCATTACATCCTAGTGCACCCACATTCATAATTAAACAGGACCTGTCACCACTCCTGACATGCCTGTTTTAATAGCTTCATGCATTCCCCATGTAATAACAATTCTGGTACATCTATTCATATGTCTCTATGTTGTGCCATTTCTTTATTATTTCTACTTGAAGTTATGAATGAATTGTTAGCAGTCTGCAGTAAGGGTACTGAGGGGTGGTAACAAGTTGGGGATGTTTACCTGCACCGTCTCACTTTATCCAGTCAGTGCTGCCATTGTCAGACTGTGCAGGGACACCCCTTCCCCAACCGGTTACCTCCCCTCTGTACCCTTACTGCAGACTGCTAGCAATTCATGCATAAGTTCTAGTAGAAATAATAAAGGAATGGCACAACATAGAGCCATAAGAATAGATGTACCAGAATTGTTATTACATGGGGAATGCATGAAGCTATTAAAACAGGCATGTCAGGAGTGGTAACCGGTCCTCTTTAATCCATTCTGTAAGTACTGTGCCATCAGTATTACAGGCACCAATCAGTATATCACCGTCTACATCACTGTGCAGTGCACAGTGATTCATAGCTAACCCCTTCTGTTAGCTGTGCATCAATATTACAGGTCAATAAAAGTGTCAGGTCTAATTTATCACCATAGACTTAACCGTGAAGTGGCCCCACGACACAGTGGGGACCGTGGCAGCAGCAGTGGCAGTAGTGGCCCTTTTAGAGAGTGGGGACCGTGGCAGCAGCAGTGGCAGTAAAAAATATCCTGTAGTTTGAGCATCCATAAAGCCTTGTTCAGATTGTCAGTATTTCGCATCAGTGTCTGATCAGTAATTGTAAGCCAAAAACAGGAATTAGTCCAAAACAGAGATAAAATGCAATGGAAGTATTTGCATTTCATCTGTATTTTGGACCCACTCCTGCTTTTGGCTTACAAAATTCTAATACAAATACCGATGCAAAACACTGACCAAACACTGACTAAAAGAAGGTACTGTATTAGCTACAATGAATTTGGGTCGAGTTGGTGGAGTGATTTGTGTAGTTCATTCCAATACCCAACAACACTCCCATATAGCAATAATCTAGCTGTAATGTTTGATCCAGCCATCAAGTTTGGCCCATCTGGTTTTAACCCAAATACATTTCGAATACAAAGTACTATTAAAGGGGTTCTCCGGGCTTTTAATATTGATGATCTATCTTCAATATTAGATTGGCTAGGGTCCGATACCTGCCACCCCCGTTTATCAGCTGTATGAAATGACGGCACACGAAGTGTGCATGTGCCGTCTCCTTTCTCTCTTCCTGCTCGCTGCTGCTGTGTCTATGGCAAAGCAGCAGCAGGAAGAGAGAAGGGAGATGGCACATAAACAATTGCAATAACAACGCAGACTAATTTTTTCGCTAAAAGAACGTATTACCTACTATGAATTTGGGTCCAGTTGGTGGATTGATTTGTGTGGTTCATTCCGAATACCAACGCCGCTCCTTCCGTATGGCAATAATCCAACTGCCAGGTTTTATCCATCCAGCAAGTTTGGCCCATCTGGTTTTATCCCTAATACAAGGAGTTATTTGACCCCAGCCATTCTGCTTCTAACTTCCTGGAAGGTCAAGTGACGTTCAGCACTAACTGTTATGTGATGCCCTTACATGTTTGGGGCTGCACATGCTCTGCACTGAAGGGATCACCGTGTGTCTACCCTTTGCCAACAGATGCTGTTACCTGCGCAATGTCATTGTCACGCTATGGTGTGGGAGAGAAACACCACACTGAGCACACACCGAAGCACTACAGTGAGCAGAAGATCGGATCAGCAGGTAAGGAGCCAGTGACAAGGAATACCACTGGACCAAGTGCACCGGATATACTTGGGGCCAAACCGAGAGGGCAGAAACCCAGTGAGCCCCGTACTTCACAGAGCCCCAGATGGTAGGGATGCACTTAACCGAAACTCACTGGCTGCACCTTCAGGAAGGTCCGCGGTGCACCTGACAACTTACCTGCAGATACAGCTGGAAGAAGCACCAGCAGACCACACTCCAAAGACTGGAACCCAAACAACTAACAGGACACAGTACACACAACACACCCAGGAACCAGCTCACTAGCAACAGCTCACAGTTTCGCTGTTCCCTCTCCGGGTAACTCTGAAGCCCTCTCACCGAAGGCACATACGTACAGGGAATGTCTGGACTCCATGTCAGAAGACACATAGCAGTCACAGACCAAACACCCACCCGGAACATAAACCACACAGAACATAATCGGGAAAGGTAAGAGGATGGGAAGACCTCGATGACATATTAGGTGGTCACAAGGACTGGGCAGATGGAATCCTAGGAAAAGTACATAGCTCCAGCACCAAAGGAGGCTGGAGCACAACTAACACAACAGGCTAGCAACAACAGAATAAAAGCACCTAGTAACCACACCCAGGTCAATATGTTAACCCCATGAGAACAAGAGAGGGAAGGAGGAAAGTATACAAGAAGAATGGGACATACCAACAACCAAAACTACACATTGCCCCTGGCAACCAGCATACACGGCAAACAACCGCAGCCAGTACACCAGGGCACAAACGTGAGCAACATGGAAGCCGTGTCACGGAGAACAACCGAGACCATGACACCACCAATTTACACATTGCCCTTGGCAACCAGCATACAACCACATCCAGTACGCCAGGGCACAAATGCAAGAAACCAGAAACACGTGTCCCGATAACCACACGGTACGTGACAGTCGTTCTTCATAGGGATCAGAGATTTTAATACTGGAGCAGACAAACTTATTTGGTAAAAGACTAATTTATTCTCTAAAAGACTAATTTTTTGCCTACAAGACTAATGTTTTCGCTAAAAGAATAACCTTTCAGATAAAAGAATAATTGTTCCGACAGAAAACGACGATCAACTTGTTATATTTATTTGCACTGCCTACAGGGTGTTAAATAAGATCGCTGTGTAACACTAAATCACAGCAACTGTTTGGCTAACAGAAGCGGTTAAATATCAATGTAGATAATACTTTAATAGTCCCACCATGGGGAACTTCAGTGTTACAGCAGCACAGAGAATACAAAAACTCCAAAATAAAGGCATTACAGTACAAATTTTAAAAAACTTAAAAAATAAGGGATATAGATATCACAGCTCATAGAATTCAGTCTCGGTATGTAATGATATCCACAGGAACGATATCCACAGGAACCCCTTGGCGATGAGTGCAGTCTATGTCCGCTAGGGTCGGTGTTGGTTTTATAGCCTAAGGCCCCTTTCACATGAGCGGGAGACTAAGACGTCTCCCACATCGTGTGCACTGTACTGCACTGCCGGCACTGAACGGGTGGGGGGTTACATAGCATTATACTGATTTATGATGCTATGTAACCCTTACAGTTCTGGAATGTATTAGATAACATTGTCAGCATTATCCAACACATTCCAGAATTGTATGGGTTACATAGCATCATAAATCAGTATAATGCTATGTAACGCCCGTTCAGTGCCGGCAGTTCAGTACACTGCCCACGATGCGGGAGACGTCCAAGTCTCCCGCTCGTATGAAAGGGGCCTAACAGCGGCAGGGAGGAATGACTTCCGTTAGCGCTCCTTCTCACACTTGCGGTGAAGCAGTCGGTCACTGACGGTACTGCTCAATCATAGGATGGGAGTTGCTTATCTATTAAGCAATGTGGACACACCACAAACTGTAAAATGAGACCGGAGTATCACCCCAATTTGTAATTCAGGGCCGAATAGAATTGCTTAACTATTAATCAATGTGTCTATCTATAACAGAACAGATTAAGTATTAATGGAGCAGCAAGTGAACTAGATAAATGTGCCTTTATATTAGACCGCCTGTTGAGACTGCGTCTGATGCACAATAAGTCTATGTATAATAGATCAGATTAAGTATGAATGGCACAACAGGTGAACAAGATGCACAGGGGGATTAAACTGAGCCTGCACTGTTCCTGCAGTCTCCCAATGCTCTCTCTACACTGTCTAAATACTCTCCCTATGATCTCCATGCACTGTCCCTATCCAATATTCTACAATTAAAAGCTTTCTAACAACAAATCTCTCCCAGTGCTCAGTTCACAGTGAAATGGCAGAGACCGCACCGGATGAGGGTTTTATAGAGCTGTGACATCACAGGGGATGGCTATCTGCTGATTGGCTGGCTGCACAGCATTAAGGGTCATATCGCATTCCAAGGCTACTTACGTTCACTTTGTAACACATGTAGCCTCCATTTTAGGAAAAAAAGATTGGTTACTACGATGTGCGAGGAAATTTACATTCATAGCAAATCTTTTTTCCTGAAATTCAGATCGAAGTCAATTTGTTTAACTTTAATTAGCTCAACACTACTTGCCACCCTCACCAAGGTGGTGGAGAAACGTCATTTGTACAAAAATTTTGCACAAGTGGTGTTTAGAAAGCCGCAACCAAGCAGTTTGCGGCTTTTTCATGCCAGAACACTGGCAAAACTAAATGATATATCATGGCCCATATTTGTTTGTTGTATTTGAAAAAGGTCAGAAAGAGCTGCCTTGAGTCATGTCTAGCTGCCAATCTATACAGAGGATATGATAGGATAGGATATGACACGTATTACAAAGAATGGAGTGATGCACATGCCATACCTGAATGGGGCATTCTACTGCGTGGGGACATTAAGAGGGCATACAGGGCCCAGACGGCATATTGTAAACTCTTGATTCCTGTCCAGTACAGACTAGCCATGGTGGTGGGGGGGCCTGTTAAAAAATTTGCCTTTTCTAGTTACACCACTGGAACAAACCATTATATTTTTACAATTAGAAGATACTGCACTGTGGTGGTGAAGGGTGCAATGTGCCAGGGTATATTACAACTACTGCTATTTATCCCGCAGGTGAACTGTATATGAAGTGTGATGAGTTTTCAGATATTCAAGGTGTTTCCAATGTATCCCTAGATGGATAGCAGATAGAGGAAAAACATGCAAACAGCTGGAACATTATTAATGCCACCCACATATTACTAGAGTAATAGTGTGGATTCTACATCCACTAGGGCTCTGTGGGGTACATTAGCCTCCTAGACTGATCATCCCATAGCTTTTACCATTTTTACAGACAAAATGGAGATGGAGAGCGTCCTTAAAAATGATTTTAGGGATTAGGGATAAGCTTAGGGTAAGGACCTCAAAGGTAGTGGTTTCCGAAATACTACTTGTACCACGAGCCACACAAGAAAGGCAGCAGATTAGGGAGGTTAACAAGTGGCTCAAGAACTGGTGTAGGAAGGAGGGGTTTGGGTTCCTGGAGAACTGGGCTGACTTCTGTCAGCTACAGGCTCTATCGTAGGGATGGGCTGCACCTCAATGGGGAATGGGCAGCTGTGTTAGGGGAGAAGATGGCTAGAAGGCTGGAGGAGTGTTTAAATTAGGGACTGGGAGGGAGGGTAATTACATTATAGGAGGGGAAGATAGAGACCTGGGATGAGCTAATGGAACTGGGGAAGAAATGGAAGGAGGGACTAGAACAGTTCAGAAGGAAAGGTGTAGGGTAAAAAAAAAAAAACCTCTTAATTGTATGTACACTAATGCCAGAAGCCTGACTAATAAAACTGGTGAACTGGAATTAGTGATGTGTGAGGAGAACTATGGCATAGTGGGAATAACTGAGACATGGCTGGATGATAGCTATGACTGGTCAGTTAACGTACAGGGTTACAGTCTGTTTAGAAAGGATCGCCAAAACCGTAGAGGGGGAGGGATCTGCCTTTATGTAAAGTCCTGTCTAAAGCACACACTCCGGGAAGATATAAGTGAGGGACATGAAGATGTGGAGTCACAGTGGGTAGAAATAAATGGAGCCAAAAACAATAATAAAATACTAATAGGAGTTTATTATAAACCCCCTAGTATACCAGAGCCCATAGAAAATCTACTTCTAAACGAAATAGACGAGGTGGCAAATCATAATGAGGTCGTTATTATGGGGGACTTCAACTACCCAGATATAGACTGGGAAACTGAAACCTGTACATCTCATAAAGGAAACAGGTTCTTGGAAATAACCAAAGACAATTACCTTTCCCAACTGGTTCAGGACCCGACTAGAAGGACGGCAATACTGGACTTAGTATTAACCAATAGACCTGACAGAGCAACAGATGTGCAGGTTGGGGGACACCTGGAAAATAGTGACCATAAAATAATAACCTTCCAATTGTCATTCAAAAAGAGTGTTTCTTCAGGGAGGAAGAAAAATACCAAACTTCAAAAAAAGCAAAAATTAGCCAACCAAGAGAGGCCATAGGCCTAACTAACTGGGACAAAGTCCTCAAAACTAAAAATACAGCCACAAAATGGGATATTTTCAAGGCTACTTTCACACGAACGTTGTGTTTTGCCTTTAACCACTTCCAGTCTGCCCATTGACTATAAACGTCCTGGTAGTGGATCTCTATCTCTGAATGGACGTTTTAAAACGTCCTTGAGCTTTGTCCCCTGTGTGCAGCACCTGTACATAGAAGCTCCATGACTCAGCTGCCTCCTGACAGCCAAGAACATGGAGCTTTAACCTGAGACCTTTTTTCCTGCTCTCCAGGCTTTTGATCACTCTGACAAGCTGTCAAAGCCATCACTAATGCTTGTACTATCTCCCTCTCATTACTGCCACATATGGCGTGTTTCTGCAAACTTCAGAATCAGGAAAATAAATATTCAGGTTTAATTTGCGGTTTACCCTTGCTATCTTATAGGAAAAATGAATTAAAAATTGAAAATATGCAAAAAAATATATTTATTTTTAAATTTCACCTTCCTTCTGTTTTAATTCTTGTGGGAAATCTAAAGGGTTAACAAACTTTGTAAAAATCAGTTTGTATTACATTGGGGGCTGTAGTTTCTAAAATATGTTCATTTATGGGAGGTTTCTATTATTTAAGCCCCTCAAAGTCACTTTAGAACTGCAAAGGTCCTTTAAAATTAACTATTGGAAATTTTCATGAAAATCTTAAAAATTACATCTAAAATTCGAAGCCTTCTAAGGTCCTCAAAAAATAAAATTACATTTCCAAAATTATGCCAACATAAAGTGGACATATGGTGAATGTTCATTAATAACAATTTTATTAGATATCCCTATGCAACTTAAAAGCAGAGAAATTAATATTTAAAAAATTGTGATTTTTTTTCTCAAAGTTTTCAGTAAATTTGGGATTTTTATAAATAAAGGTAAAATATATTGACTCAAACTTACCATTAACACAAAGTACAATGTGTCACAAGAAAACAATCTATGAATGGCTTGGATAAGTAAAAGCGTTCCAAAGTTATTTCCACATAAAGTGACACATGTCAGATTTGCAAAATTAGACCTGGTCAGGAAGGGGGTAAATGGCCCGGATGGGAAGTGGTTAAATCACCGAAAGAGGAGGGTGGCGAGGAAGCATTGAAAAACTATAAAGAAAATTTAAAAGACAAATAAAAGCAGTCAAACTAGAGACCGAGAGATTAATTGCCAAAGAGAGTAAAACTAACCCTAAAATGTTCTTTAATTATATAAATGTTAAAAAGTATAAACCTGAAGGTGTCAGCCCTTTACAGAGTGATGAGGGGGGAGTTGCAGAGAGAGATGAGGAGAAAGCAAAGCTACTAAATGTTTTTTTTCTCCACTGTATTCACTGAGGAAAAAAAACTGCCAGATGAAATGCAGAATGTAAAAGTAAATTCCCCATTAAAAGTGCCCTGTAAGACCCAGGAAGAAGTACAGCGGCGTCTTAAAAAGATTAAAATAGACAAATCGCCAGGAGCGGATGGCATACATCCCCTTATCCTAAGAGAATTAATTAATGTCAGAGCCAGACCCTTATTTCTGATATTTAAGGACTCTATACTGACTGGTAGTGTTCCACAGGATTGGCACATAGCAAATGTGGTGCCAATATTCAAACAGGGTCTAAAAACAGAGCCTGGAAACTATAGGCCGGTAAGTTTAACATCTTAGCTTCTTGCTATCTTGGAGTATCTCAATGAAAATAGGCAAACACATCCATATCAGCATGGCTTCATGAGGGATTCGTCATGTGAAACCAATTTAATCAGTTTCTATGAGGAGTTAAGTTCCAGACTTGAACACGGTGAATTAATGGATGTCGTATATCTTGACTTCTCCAAAGCATTTGACACGGTACCACATAAAAGGTTAGTATATAAAATGAGAATGCTTGGACTGGGGGAAAAAGTCTGTATGTGGGTTAGTAACTGGCTCAGTGATAGAAAACAGAGGGTGGTTATTAACGGTACACACTCAGATTGGGTCACTGTCGCCAGTGGGGTACCACAGAGGTCAGTATTGGGCCCTATTCTCTTCAATATTTTTTTTAATGATCTGGTAGAAGGCTTGCACAGTAAAATATAAATTTTGCAGGTGACACTAAACTGTGTAAATTAATTAACACAGAAGAGGACAGTACACTGCTACAGATGGATCTGGATAGATTGGAGGCCTGGGCAGAGAAGTGGCAGATGAGGTTTAACACTGACAAATGTAAGGTTATGCACATAGGAAGGAATAATGCAAGTCACCAGTACATACTAAATGGTAAAACACTGGGTAACACTGACATGGAAAAGGACCTAGGAATTTTAGTGAACAGCAAACTAAGCTGTAGATACCAGTGTCAGACAGCTGCTGCCAAGGCCATTAGGATAATGGGTTGTATCAAAAGGGGCATACTGTAGATGCGCGTGATGAGAACATAGTCCTGCCACTTTACAGATCACTAGTCAGACCACACATGGAGTACTGTGTACAGTTCTGGGCTCCTGTGAACAAGGCAGACATAGCAGATCTGGAGAAGGTTCAGAGGAGGGCAACTAAAGTAATAACAAAATCACAGAAAAAAAGAGTGGTCTCAAATGGCAGAACATGCTCAAAACCCCAATGCTGTAGCGCATATATAACTGGGGGAGCAAATCCCGCACATGTGGCCCGCTGCTGAACGTAATCCCCAGCAAAAAATGCATACAATGGAGGATGCCGGCAGCGGACCACATGTACCACAGTGGTCTCAAATGGCAGAATATGCTCGAAAACCCCAATGCTGTAGCGCATATATAACTGGGGGAGCAAATCCCGCACATGTGACCTGCTGCCGAACGTAATCCCCAGCAAAAAATGCATACAATGGAGGATGCCTGCAGCGGACCACATGAACCACAAAAACATCCTACACAGGGTAGACAAATGTGCGGATGTGACAATCTACATAGAAAAACAATTCACAGAAAATGGTGCACTACAGCGGAAAATGCAGTTGACAATATATGGCTAAACCCTCACTCTGATGTTAAAATGAGACTTTCGCCAGTATATCCTTATATCAAAGACATACCGGAGCCCGAGCACCGCGTCAAGGTATCTCAGTTGGCATGGGACCTAACGCTATCCCTGCTATGGTATAGGTAATGACAGATAGGTACATGAGGTCCAAGACACAGCGACCAGCTCCCAGTTACCTCCAGCATGAAATCACACATACGGTGGGAGGTGGGGGCGGAGGCTGTATTTCCCACATTGCCCTGACGTCATGTGACCCAGGCTGCACAGGTGCACCTGAATGTTACCCATTAGTATAATCAAGGCACATTCAACCTGGAGTTGCCACGCCTCCAGGAATAAACGTACAAACAAAATCACAGAAAAAAAGAGTGGTCTCAAATGGCAGAACATGCTCAAAACCCCAATGCTGTAGCGCATATATAACTGGTCGCTGTGTCTCGGACCTCATGCACCTATCTGTCATTACCTATACCATAGCAGGGATAGTGTTAGGTCCCGTGCCAACTGAGATACCTTGACGCGGTGCTCGGGCTCCGGTATGTCTTTGATATAAGGATATACTGGTGAAGGTCTCATTTTAACATCAGAGTGAGGGTTTAGCCATATATTGTCAACTGCATTTTCCGCTGTAGTGCACCATTTTCCGTGAATTGTTTTTCTATGTAGATTGTCACATCCGCACATTTGTCTACCATGTGTAGGATGTTTTTGTGGTACATGTGGTCCGCTGCAGGCATCCTCCATTGTATGCATTTTTTGCTGGTGATTACGTTCGACAGCGGGTCACATGTGCGGGATTTGCTCCCCCAGTTATATATGCGCTACAGCATTGGGGTTTTTGAGCATATTCTGCCATTTGAGACCACTGTGGTACATGTGGTCCGCTGCCTGCATCCTCCATTGTATGCATTTTTTGCTGGGGATTACGTTCGGCAGCGGGCCACATGTGCGGGATTTGCTCCCCCAGTTATATATGCGCTACAGCATTGGGGTTTTGAGCATGTTCTGCCATTTGAGACCACTCTTTTTTTCTGTGATTTTGTTTGTACGTTTATTCCTGGAGGCGTGGCAACTCCAGGTTGAATGTGCCTTGATTATACTAATGGGTAACATTCAGGTGCACCTGTGCAGCCTAGGTCACATGACGTCAGGGCAATGTGGGAAATACAGCCTCCGCCCCCCCCTCCCACCGTATGTGTGATTTCACGCTGGAGGTAACTGGGAGCTGGTCGCTGTGTCTCGGACCTCATGCACCTATCTGTCATTACCTATACCATAGCAGGGATAGCGTTAGGTCCCGTGCCAACTGAGATACCTTGACGCGGTGCTCGGGCTCCGGTATGTCTTTGATATAAGGATATACTGGCGAAAGTCTCATTTTAACATCAGAGTGAGGGTTTAGCCATATATTGTCAACTGCATTTTCCGCTGTAGTGCACCATTTTCCGTGAATTGTTCAACTAAAGTAATAACTGGAATGGGTGGACTACAGTACCCAGAAAGATTATCAAAATTAGGGTTTACTTTAGAAAAAAGACGACTGAGGGGAGATCTAATAACTATGTATAAATATATCAGGGGTCAGTACAGAGATCTCTCCCATGATCTATTTATCCCCAGGAGGGTGACGAGGGGACATCCTCTGCGTCTGGAGGAAAGAAGGTTTGTACACAAACATAGAAGGATTCTTTACGGTAAGAGCAGTGAGACTATGGAACTCTTTGCCTGAGGAGGTGGTGATGGTAAGTTCACTAAAAGAGTTCAAGAGGGGCCTGGATGTATTTCTGGAGTGTAATAATATTACCGGGTATAGTTACTAGAGAGGGGTTGTTGATCCAGGGAGTAATTCTGATTGCCTGATTGGAGTCAGGAAGGAATTTTTTTCTGCTAAAGTGGGGAAAATTGTCTTCTACCTAACAGGGTTTTTTTGCCTTCCTCTGGATCAACTTGCAGGACAACAGGCCGAACTGGATGGACAGATGTCTTTTTTCGGCCTTATAAATTATGTTACTATGTTAGAGTAGTTGGGGGAGAGAGAAGGGTCCTGTAGACAATAAGTCATTTAGGTCAGAGGAAGTAACAGGCAGCTGATTGGCTAGGAGTAGTGTAGGTGGGGTCTAGGGTATAAAAGATGAGGACTGGGGAGGTCTTAGGCCGAAATCACACAACTGTAGTGCCGGCATGACTATGTTGCGGACTGTGCGCTTCATGTTGCGAACACTTTGTCTTCAATGAGTCAGCTATCCGCTAGGACATGTTCTATCCATTGCGGCATGGAGGCACGGACCCAGAAGCCTATGGAAGCCCTATGTGCCTCAGCACCCTACCTTTTGTCAAATTTTGTGGATCACGGACCCATTTAAAGCCGCAACACGGGCACAGCGGGATTCACATCCCCACCCATCCTTTGGTTGAACTTGAAGGACTTATGTCTTTTTTTCAACCGTATTAACTATGTAGCTATGTAAGCCACGCAGCGGTTTTCCCTCAGCCTATTCTCTTCATATTTGCCTGGTTGTGTTCAGATCTCCACCGTTCTTTATTATAGTTAATGGGGCAGACGGAATTCTGGCAGTGTTTCGGCAGTGATGGTCCGGTAGACTGTTCCCAACCGGTACAGTCTGCCGGATTTGTCAATCGCAGATGTGAAACAGGCCTTAGGCAGAGCAAGTTTTCAGTTCTTATTCATTTTGATATTCAGTCGCAGCCCAGTATGTAAGGCTGAAATCTCAATGCTTCAGCCAGCAAGTGGTACCAAGTGATACCTGGAAGACTCATATGTGGGGGCTAGGCACTGCTGAGAATTTCAACCAGCTAGGTGGTACCAGGTGATACCTAGTGGAGCCACATATCGGGGTAGGTGTTGCTGAGCAGTGTGCCAGCTGTCTATGGGAAGGGACATGGGTGGGCGGCATGTCCCTCGTGGGGCTCAAGTAGCCGCAGGTGGCCAGTGGCTGACCCAGGAACCCGGTTTCGGATGAGGTAGTCCAGCCGGCCACAAACTGAGTGGAAAAAACAGTTTTAGACATGTGGTCCAACTGACAATAGCTGGTTGAGGTACCGCAATTTGGGCCGGGCTCCCCTATGGGGTGGCAATGCAGGTATGTGACTTATAAGTGGTGCCTGCCACAGTTTTCTGCCAAACTTTGTGTCATGTTATTTTTCCTCTCTGGTATGGGATGTAAAGCTATAGTATGTAGGGGGAGGTTAGCATGTGCGCTCCTTATGACTACGGCCAAAATCAGAGCTGACCATCGAACTATGAACTGCCACAAGATTTAGCTCCATTGTATAATCCTCTACTTTTCTGTGATCTGCAGAAATAAGTAGCATGATACTTATTTCCACACCAGATTTTTTTTTTTTTTTTTTACAGCATTGGCAAAATCTGCACAATAAAATGTTCCAATGCATGTGAACAGGGATGTGGAAAGTTAATTCAGATGCATAGGATGCAAAATGTGGTTGGATTTCATGCAGATTTAAAGAAAATCCATGTCTAGTCTGACTGGTGTGGACACAGCCCTACTCCTTCCTTTGGACAAGATTTATTCTAGGAAAACAAAACTTAACTTCTCTCTACAAAGCAAGGGGCGTGGGCATGAGGATGTGAGCCAGCGTGCTTCAAAAGGAAACTGGTGTAAAGGCAATCCCCAGATCACAGTTCTGACTTGCTATGGCTCAGACAATGGTTATCTCGATATTTGCTGCCATGTGCCTCATTTGTGTTTCACAAGGTAGGTTTCATTATTTGTATTGCTCTTTCTTGTCATTAGAAGCCTGATTAAGAGGGAAAACTTAGAAGAGCATCATATAACATTGTAACACATTGATGCTATAAAGTATAGGGGTGGTACTAAATACATGACTTTTATACTTGATGTAATAAGCTCTCGAAAATATTGAAAAATTATCTATAGTAGAGAATTTATGTTTTATAGGAAATGCTGCTTTTGAAATTTTCAGCTAAAACGACAAAGATTTGGATAAATCTGTAAATAATAATAATAATATTAATATTAATTGCCTCACATGTATTTTGAGCTATGTGTCATTTTTATCAGTAGTCACACCAGTAAAAAAAAGGTCATCTTATGGAAGCCATCTGTATATCTTACTTGATACATCCCTAATTTGGCGGTGTACTTTTTATTTAAGGTCAGTCAGTACATCAAGTCTATACAAGACGCATAAAGCAAAGTGTTAATGCAAAATTGTATGCAGATATAGTGCTGTGATGTAAGCATGTATTAAAATGTACCTGTGCATTGCAAAAGCTTTTGATATGTCATAGCAACATAGCAAAGGTTTTGACTGGTGCTGAGACCTCCACAATCCCTAAAACAAGGTCTGACTCATTGACCCTCTATTAAACCCATTTTCCTCACTGATGATACAAAACGTAATCTCAGTGCATTTATTTCCTTGTTCTGTCACTCAGATCCCCACCAATCAAAATGTTTGATACGTTCTTATGACACGTTAAAAGTTTTTTCAAAGTACAGGGACACTTTAAACCTCTTAGGTTCCATTTGAATTTGTTTTTTTATATTTATTGACATGTATTTTGTCAGAAATGTAATATGGAAGACAACATGGCAGATCCCATCAATTTGCAAAGGATATATTGCTATTGTAAAAGCATCTGTTCAGCCAGGAGCTGTTTTTTTAAGGATGCCTTTAATCTACGGGATGGGACGTGTCTCTTGATGGTTCAGAAAGACACCGGTGTCAAAAGCTAGCTGCATCTCTGATGCAGCATCCTTATTTTCTCTTCCCTGCACTGATCATAGATGTCAGTGTGGGTCTTGGATGACGTGGGCGCCCTCTAGTGGCTACTGCCATGTATGCTCCATGAGAGAGAGAGAAAAAAGGAGAAGTGCCATAAGCAAGGATGGTTGGTGCATTGTGTGGCCGTTTAGAGAAGATTATGATTGATATTCTCTCTTTCACTTTACTTGAACCCCTATGTCATGCACCACCCCTCATGTCCTACACTACCTATAATGCAGCCATGCTTTTAACTCACATAGTTCTTTTAAAGGGAGTCCGTCACCTCATTTTCACCTATATAACTAACGGCAGTGCCCTACAGAAGATTGCATACACATCCCAGAAATACCTGTGTGCACTATGTGTCTGTTTTACATCTCCAGAAAAAAGCACTTTTATTCCGCTGTAATGTCAGCTTTCAAAGAAGGTAAGAACCATTTTTCTGTCTGCTACCAATCCCAAGATATGAGCAGCTACAGTACCCATCCCCTCTTCAGTCTGGTTTGCTTTGGGCACTTGCAGCAGCAGAGCTGGGCACTTGGGAACTGTTTTCTTGGAGAATAAAAGTGCTTTTCCTGGACATGGAATAGAGACACAAAGTGCACACAGGTATGTCTGGGATATGTCTGCAATCTTCTGTGGGGCACTGCTTTTAGTTATATTAGGTGAAAAACAGGTGAAAGACTCCCTTTAAAATTTAGAGATTCCCATCTGGGACATTCATATTATATTCACAGAATATATATGCACAGCCACTTTGTTTCCTCCTGGTGGGTCCCAGAAGAAGAAACTTCATCTATCAGACATATAGCCCCAGAGCAATATTGAGAATGCCCCCCACCCCTAGTTAATATCTGTTAATCAGGTGTAGTTGGACCTGGCTTTGTTTTACTGTCACTATTCTAAAGTTTCCCTCACACATAGGGCAATATCAGATGAGCTGTACTCACATAATGCCATCAGTAAAAATCATTGAGTTGAGATCGGGCAGGAACTTAACTTGACTTAAAATGCACCATAAGTAAGCAGAAGAGTCAATGATTGAATTGAAAGGGACACTCACCTCAGAAACGGGTATTTTCTAAACTCAATAATCCTGGAAAACTTTTTTTTTTTTAGAATTTTTTACTTTTCCTTATTCATTTCAGTAGTATTATGCCACTGAACATTAATAAAAAAAATACTGTCCTTCTGTAGCAGGCAGAGAGCACAAAAGTCCTATACAGATAGGAATCCCATTGTTATTTGAATGCTACTGCAAGGGAAATATGTTATCTGCTACAATAATAGTAGATTAGTAGAATTAGGGTAACAGTATTTTAGGGTGACAGCTCTGAAACCAGCATCAAGAGATTATAAAAAAAAAAGTTTGGCCCACAAAAAAAATTTCAATTTTCAAACCAGCACCTGGATCTGAATACTTTGATAATCGTATATCATAGAATATTTTGTGCAGCTACTGAGTTATTCAATAAAATGTATCTGTATGGCCCACCTGCTGTCTGTTTTTTCTTTGTCCTACTTTCTGAGATGGCTGCACAGTTTCATCCTTCAACTGCCTCCTGTACTGTGATAGGGAAAGAGCTGCAGCTGAAAGGACATGCCCCCAACAGCTGCAGTAGAAAGGATGCTCTCCTTGAGCTGCCAGGTTGATATAATTATAGCAGAGCAATTGGAGCAATGAATGGGGAGATCTCTGGATCCATGTGAGGTACAGAGCTGGCTCTAGCTTTGTTAGAAATAGATTGTCATGTACTGTATGATGACTGATTTTCATTTTTTACATTAATCATGGGAAAACCCCTTTAAGTTCAGCAAAGAAATCTATGGAACCAATAATGCCAGTGTAGACAGAGCCACAATATGTGATCCTGGATGTACTCACTGGCGTAACTATAGAGGTCGCAGTTGTGACCGAGCCCGTAAGCCAGGGGGCCCAGAGGGCCCTCCATGCCACTGGTACAATACTTTTCCCTTTATAAGATACAGCAGCGCATCTTATAAAGGGAATACTAGTGAGCGCTTCCATAATGGAAGCACTCACTAGTATGCAGGAGGGGGGGGAGTGAAGCGCTGGTAGCGCTGTATTGTACTTACCCCTCCTCCTGCTCGCTCCTCTCAGGGCTTGCGCTTCTGTGTCCTGACTGCCTGCAGCGTCAGGATGTACAGAGCGCACTCTGACCTGACGCTGCAGGAGGTCAGGTGATTTCAGCACGGGCCCTGAGAAGAGGAGAGAGCGGGGAGACAGCCAGGACCGGGAGAGGAGTGGCAGACCAGGAGAGGTAAGTTTATTTATTTGTTTTATAGTCTGATCTGAGGTCTGAAATGGGGGCTTAAAGGGGGAGTCAGAAGGGGGGGCCTAATATGGGGGCCTAAAGGGGGGTATGATATGGGAGCCTAAAGGGGGTATGATATGGGGGCCTAAGGGGGGTATGATATGGGCCTAAAGGGGGAGTCAGAAGGGGGGGGAGTCTTATATGGGGGCTAGAAGGGGGTCTGATATGAGGGCCAGAAGGGGGACTAATATGGGGGCCAGAAGGGGGGTCTGATATGGGGACCAGAAGGGGGTCTTATATGGGGGCCAGAAGGGGGGTCTGATTAGGGGCCAGAAGAGTCTGAAGGCGGGTCTGACTGGGGGTCTAATTAGGGGCCTGAAGAGTCTGAAGGGGGATCTGATTAGGGGCCTGAAGGGGGTCTGACTGGGGGTCTGAAGGGTCTGACTGGGGGTCTAGAGATGTTTTAATGGGGGTCTGGAAGTCTAATGGGGGTCTGATTGGGGGTCTGAGGGTCTAATGGGGGTCAGATATGGAGGTTTGTAGGTCTAATAGGCGTCTTATATTGTGGTCTGGAGATGGAGGGGGTCTCATCTGGGGTTTGATATGGGGAAAGGTAAGGGGGTATTGTTTTTCTGTGTGGTATCAGTATTTTCAGGGGGACTGTTTCTGCAGTATAGTATGGGGAGGGGGGCAGGATGGGGTGTTGAGAAGGTGAGAGGATGACGGAAAAGTAGGAAAGTAAGATGTCTGTTTGTTAAACTCTGCAGAGACGAGGCGCGGCTGAAAGAAGTCACCATGGCGGTCTGGTCTGACAGGAGAAGAAGAGGAAACAGAATGTCTACATCAGAGAAGAGAAGTCACTGGATGTAAGAGGTACATATGTGGCGGTGTATTCTTCTGTATGCTCTGTAGCGCTGTACGAAATGTTTTCCAAGTATGTCTTTAAAGGGGTTGTCCGTTTTTTTTTTTTTTTTGTATGAGCGCTGCCTTCTCTGCTTTGTTTACTGCTCATCACTGCAAATGCTATAGCGAGCAAGTGAACAGAGCAGAAAAAGCAGCTCTCATATGAGCGCTGCCCTCTCTTCAAACAGCTGATTGTCGGGGGTGCCGGAAGACCCTGGCCGATCTGATATTGATGACCTATCCTGAGGATAGTTCATCAGTTGTAAAAAGAGGACAACCCTTTTAACAGTAGGACTGGAGGGAAGGGGTTAGGTTAAGAATTTGGCATGGGGGGGGCGTTTCAGTATTTGCCTCGGGCAGCAGAAAAGCTAGGTGCACTAGCGCTGAGTGGCGGGGGGCCCAAGCTGAACTGTTGCACCAGGGCCCATGAGCCTTTAGCTACGCCCCTGGATGCACTGTACTGCTTCATATGTCCATAACATTATTGGTCAGTGAAAAAAAAAGGCCAGGTAGCGGTAAACTGCGTCTTTGTGCAGATATGGTGTATTTTTATTGCACTTTTGTTTCTGTCACACAGATAACCTATTTTGTATTATTTTACTGTTTCCTTTGATACAGCTTTAAACAGGAAATGACATGAGGGTTAGATTCTAGTAGAATGGAAAGTATTTTGAAATGAGGTCAGGTTCTATATCTGCTCTAGTATGTCTCTTTTTCTGTTCTGCAATAGAATAGACAAAAAAAATAACAACAGTGTAGGATCTGCCCATGACAGACATTAACAGCGCCTGATCAACCCTTCGCTATAATGAGCAGGGTTGCCGACCAGAGTTAGTTTTTTTTTTGGGGACAACTTATCTCAAAATCACAGACAGCTAACATTTTTATGGACAAATTGGAAAACCATAATGAATGATAAATATAAGTAGTACATGTCCATAACTCAATATACTGATAAGAACTCATTACCAGCATTTACCGGAAGCGGTAAAATGATAATTTCCACCAAAATATTTTAAGTGCCATCAAGTACCATCGGTCTAAAGAAAAAAAAAAAAAAAAATCACACACGCATTTATTTGTTTTCACGGGCACAAGAAAAAAGTTGCCTGTTTTTACGGACTGTCCAGAAATTTCTAGACGGTTGGCAACCCTGATAATGGGGTCTGTCGGATTTCCACCGCAATGTCCATCATTGTACTGGAAACTTTAGCTCGGCATGATGGAATCTGCAATGGAGGCTACATATGGAGCCTAAAGGGCCTGGATTTTAGACCCCAAGATTTTTCACTCAATGGGAACAAGCATTTATCGGAAAGCTCATTCCTGATACTTCGCCTGTATAATTGAGAAGCTTATCAGACAAAGAAGCATTGCATACTTGAAGAGAGGTTTAGACCTGACTCTGTAGACACTTGGTGGGACCAGTGATATGGAGGCGGATGGAGGCAGGGAAGATCAGGACCGTGAGGTCAGTATCTGCATAACAGTTAGCAGAACAGGTAGGGGGAAAAAGTGCCAGGGAGGCTGGTCCTGAACTTGAACACCCTAGTAAATATGCCTGTTTAGCTTATAGTAGAGATAAATATGCCACAACACTAGAGCAAGGCATTGCTTCTCGCCACCAAGAGGATGACTGCCGTAGGAAAGATGGGAGGAAGAGTACAGCAGAGAGGTCAGACAGATGCTAGTGGAAGGGAATCTGTTATTAGAGAGACAGATAGGGTAATCTCCCTCCGAGACCATAAATGCAGAATATTGTTTTGTCTTCCGGGTGCTCAGAATCCGCATATTGCGGATGAGATAGACAGATTGTTGGGTGGGGCTAGGAAGGACCCATCCATCATGGCACACAAAAATTATTTTAGGTACCCAGGAATGTTGTACTCCTTTCCTATAAAGCAGATTAGAAATATTACATTTTAACTGAATAAAATGAAAAGTGAAAAACTGAAAGAACCCTTAAAGGGGTATTCCCATCTCACAAATGTACTTTGTATTGTTAGATATAGCCATACCAATAATATTACTAATAGAATGTATTTATATAAAATGTACCGTTTACAAGATTTTCCTATTTGTATATCCATTGTCCCACACACATCAGTCAGGCCGACCCCTTTAATGGACGAAGATTAGATACTATAAATGTGCTAATAATATAGATAATCCAGTAGCTAGGTTGATACATAAAGTTGAAAATGAATCCAACTTGACAATGCTCCAAATTAAACAGTGCTCCATGGGAAATTGGGATGAAGATAATTATAAATTACATACAGGAGAATGATATTCCCAAAATGGAGTCTTTGTGAGGCATGAATAAAGAAATCAGATTATTAAAAGATTAAAATTTGGCAAAGGCTTCAGGCCTAGATGGGTTTATGTGAAAGTATTCTCTGCTCTGTTTTTAATGAACTATATTATTATATAATGACTAATGAAATTGTAGAGGCATTAAATGGAAAGTGTCACCAACAACCTCATTGCCAAAATATTTGCATAGATACATAGTTGTGGTTGTTGTGATTAAGATGATGTTTTTCTTTTGTTAATTTGAGGCTATGTTTTCAAATTATGACACTTTTTCTTAATATGCGAATTAGACCTTTGAGGCAGTGAGGGTGCCACCAGGGTTGCTTCAGAGTATCTTAGTTTCAGTTTTATACAAGTCCTTCTATTTTGTTGTTCTGACAGCTATGTATATCCCTTATCTCTGAACTCCTGACAGCAAATAAACACTCATTATAGCTAAATTATTCATGTTTATACAAATTTAGCTATAATGAGTGCTTATAAGGTCTCAGGAATTCAGATATTAGGCTATACATCAAGGCATCAAGTTAGGCTGACATTTAACCCTGTAGGAAAAACAAATGCTGGCAATATTTATTAAAGAGATTTAAAAAATTATATTTAGCCCAAAATGATTAAAATGCAATAATAAACGAAAATTGCCCCCAAAAAGGTGTTCAGCCTTTAAAATTTAAATTCCAACAATAAGAAGTGACTTTGGTGGATGGAATTATTATTTCCCTCCAGGAGCTATACCTTTTTCATTTTTCTGTTAACAGACATATCATGTTTTTTTGCATTTGTACTTTCTAATGGCACTACTTAATATTGCATACTTGAAAGCTGGAAAAAAATCAAAATGGGGTGGAATTGGTAAAAAAATTCAATTCTGCCATTGTCTTATGGGTTTCATTTTTACAGTATTCCCTGTACAGTAAAAATGACATGTTAACTTCATTCTGAAGTTAAGTATGATCAGAGCAATTCCAAATTTCTATAGTTTTTCTTGTGTTTTATACTTTTTAAAAAAGTTAAAAAAAATGTTTGTCTTTGCATCACCATATTCGGACATCCATCACTTCTTTATATTTATGTCAACGGAACTATGTATTTTTGCAGGTTGATCTGTAGTTCTCATTGATACTATTGTGGGGTGTGTATAAATTTTATCACATTTTATGCATTTTTGTGGGAGGTGAAGTGTCCATTTTGATTTTTTCCTATGAATCAATTTACCATACGAGATAATATCTTTTATCTTTTAATAGTTTGAGTTGTTTTATTTTTTGAATTGTTCATATTTATTATGGGAAAGGAGGATGACTTGAATTTTAATTACATTTTGCTTATATATATATATATATATAAACTTTAACTTTTTTCACATTTATTTTTAGTCCGCCTAAGGTACTATTAAGGGGTTTTCAGGACTAGATAAACATGGCTGCTTTCTTCCAGAATCAATGCTTCTCTTGTCCACTGTTTGTGTCATTGCTCAGCCCCATTCACTTGAATGGAACTGAGCTGGAGCTGGTATGATGCTGTTTCTGGAGGAGCAGCCATGTTTGTCTAGTTCTGAACATCTTTTAAAAAGAGTGAACATCTGACCACTTCTACCATAGAGTGCAATGATTAACCATTGCAGTCTATGGGAGAATCAGTGCATTTCTATCAAACCCTGCCAGATGCAGGGCTTGATAGTTACTTTAGTATGGCAGGCCTCAGAGCCTACAGAAGAATCCAGGCTGCCATAGCAGCCAGACAGGGGCTGTCACCATATAGTGGGTTAGCCATTCAGGCACCGGAAATGCCATGCTCCTGATAAATGACCACTCAGATGCCATGGTAAACAGCTCAGTTCCATTGAAGTAAATACCCAAGACAACCAATTGTTCTAAGGAACTATTATACAGACAGCATTATCTATGCATGTGTGGGATGACATTTACACCAATAAAAAAATTCTTTTTTTTTTCCACTACGTTTTAGTGCTAGCTGATGACTGTGCACCATACGTGGATGGAGATTTGAAGCTGGTCCCAAAACAACAATGCATACTGTTAACATCCTGTGGTGGAACCTGCACAAACAGATACTGCATATTTGGTGGAAGCTTGGACCAGAGCCAGATCATGTGTCTTGTGAACAAGTAAGTAGGAAACCATACCAGGGGAGTGGCTTGTTGGTTGCCGATGCTGCCTTACAGAACTGGGTCCTGGATTAGAAATAGAAATATATACATTATGTCCCAAAATAAATTTCTTGAAGTCTGTGTTTGTGAATTGACAAGATGTTGGCTTTCAAACAAGTTCTCGCTGCACGTTGATGTCCACAGAACAATTCAAGAGTACATCTACAAGGACGCAAAAGCTGATAAAGTGTTCATATTGACAATGGCAAAGCCATCAAAGACAGCCAGAGACATAAACATGGCTTAGACTGAAGGTTACACAATGGAGAATTAACTGCTGGAACATGAGAGGATTACTCACATTGTACAGAATCTCAGCTGTTGCATTTTTTGGATATATTAGATGATATTTTAGACTAGAACTGCACAGACCAATACTGTTGTTTGATGTCTGCTATAGTATATTTTAATATGGCGAGCTACCCAGTGGATTTTGCCATAATGCAGCAACATTGTCAGATGCTGTCTAAAATTTTGTGCCATAACATGAAATATCAGGGGAACTTAAAGTGTCCTTGGGGAAGAAATATCTAAAAGTTATTGCATGACCAACACAAATAGTCAGAGTCAGCAAACCATCAGCCATAGCCACATTGGTGATAGGTTGGGTCCAAGGGCATGGCTATAGTGGGAGCAGACTTGAACTCAGAAGGGGCCCGCCCAGGAGGAGGACTGAAAGATTAATTTCATTGTCAGAGCCCCCTCAACAGTAATAAACAATAACATTATATACAATGTGCCAACTAGAATTTTTCTTTGTTCAGGACAACTTATCCCAAAATCACAGACAGCCAACCTTTTTACGGACAAATTGGAAAACCATAATGTATGATAAATATTCTGGATGGTTGGCAACCCTGATGATATAGATTTATATATATATATACACACACACACTATTTATGTGTAGGAAATAGATTGTGGTTTGCACAAGAGGAGGGGCATTCAAAAACTTGCTGTGGGGCCCAGTCAGTTCTAGTTACACCACTGGTGGGGCCAATGTAAAAATACAATATTCCTTTTAGATAATGGGAAAGAGTTCTCCAGCCCTTATACATTAAAAAGTGGCAGATTGTCAACATAGCATAAACATATTTGCTAGGCCATACAAAGCAAGTAAAAAAAAGGTGGGGTGGAGAACGTCCGCTTTCAAGATCAGAATCAGAGGTTTTGTCCAAGCACCTACTTCCCTATTTGTCTACACTAGGTGACACCAGGTGACACAGACAAGGTCAATGCCGTTACATGGGGAACTGCAATAAAAAAATATTGTTTCTTCAAAATAGTAATAATGGTCAGGCTGGCATTTCAAGCATTAATAGCAGCGATCTGAAACATTATATTTTGCTTCCGTTTCTTCCACAGCCTCTATGCCATCATTGGAGTAAGCATCCTGTTCTTTGTATTGCTGGTGTGCGGTATCGTTGCTTCCTGCTGTAAATATTGCTTTCTAGCCTCCATGGTCTCGTCTAACTGTAAGTATTGCATCTGAAGAAAGGAGAATAATACAGGGAGTCTGTCACCACAGAGCACTGTGACATAGCTTTTGCCCACCAGAATAAAACATTTTATCCCCTTCCTGATCAGAGACTCTGTTCTTGCAATATTATGTTTTTCCTCATATGTAAATGAGCAGTTAGGTGCAACAAGGGCGTCACCGTTGCTCTCATCGCACCAAAGCTCTGCTTCTTTTAACACCCAGTCTTTCCCTACCTGCTTTGATTGACAGGGCTAGGCAAAATACATTGGCTCAGAGTGCTAAAAGTAGTAGAGCATTTGTGTAACGAGAGCAACGACAACGCCATCATTGCACCAAAGAGCTCATTTACATATTTGCCAAAATGTGAGGCTGCTACAACATAGCCTTGCATCAGGAATAGGATAGACATGTTTTAATCTGGTGAGCAAAAGCAATCTTAAGGTATGTTCACACGGCATCTTTTGCTGTGGAATTATGGAGCGTAGACTCACGCTGAAATTTTGCTGGCAGCCTCGTGGTGTTCTTGCTGGTTTCTGCCTCCTATTCATTTCAATCAGACCACTTAAAGCAGCCCATGCGCCAAGAAGAGACATGACCATTCTCGGCAAGAATGCGGTGTTAACCGCCACTCTGCGATCGTGAGCGTTGCCTCTCATTGAAATGAATGGGCACAATAGGCAGAAAGGGCACAGGATTTCTGTCGTAGGAGTCTCCCTTTAACACATCAAAATACAGCAATACAATCCAATAACTTATCTACAGTCATGGCCAAAAGTTTTGAGAATGACACAAATATTATATTTTCACATGATCTGCTGCCCTCTGGTTTTTATGTGTGTTTGTCAGATGTTTTTATCACATACAGAAATATAATTGCAATCATATTATGAGTAACAAAAGCTTATATTGACAGTTAGAATGAGTTAATGCAGCAAGTCAATATTTGCAGTGTTGACCCTTCTTCTTCAGGACCTCTGCAATTCTCCCTGGCATGCTCTCAATCAACTTCTGGACCAAATCCTGACTGATAGCAGTCCATTCTTGCACAATCAATACTTGCATTTTGTCAGAATTTGTAGGTTTTTGTTTGTCCACCCGTCTCTTGATGATTGACCACAAGTTCTCAATGGGATTAAGATCTGGGGAGTTTCCAGGCCATGGACCCAAAATCTCTATGTTTTGTTCCCTCAGCCATTTAGTTATCACCTTTGCTTTATGGCAAGCTGCTCCATCATGCTGGAAAAGGCATTGTTGATCGCCAAACTGCTCTTGGACGGTTGGGAGAAGTTGCTCGGAGGACATTCTGGTACCATTCTTTATTCATGGCTGTGTTTTTAGGCAAGGCTGTGAGAGAGCCGATTCCCTTGGCTGAGAAGCAACCCCACACATGAATGGTTTCAGGATGCTTTACAGTTGGCATGAGACAAGACTGGTGGTAGCGCTCACCTCGTCTTCTCCGAATAAGCTGTTTTCCAGATGTCCCAAACAATCGAAAAGGGGATTTATCAGAGAAAATGACTTTACCCCAGTCCTCAGCAGTCCACTCCCTGTACCTTTTGCAGAATATCAGTCTGTCCCTGATGTTTTTTCTGGAGAGAAGTGGCTTCTTTGCTGCCCTCCTTGAGACCAGGCCTTGCTCCAAGAGTCTCCGCCTCACAGTGCGTGCAGATGCACTCACACCTGCCTGCTGCCATTCCTGAGCAAGCTCTGCACTGCTGGTAGCCCGATCCTGCAGCTGAAACACTTTTAAGACGGTCCTGGCGCTTGCTGGTCTTTCTTGGGCGCCCTGGAGCCTTTTTGGCAACAATGGAACCTCTCCTTGAAATTCTTGATGATGCGATAGATTGTTGACTGAGGTGCAATCTTTCTAGCTGTGATACTCTTCCCTGTTAGGCCATTTTTGTGCAGTGCAATGATGACTGCACGTGTTTCTTTAGAGATAACCATGGTTAACAGAAGAGAAACAATGATGCCAAGCACCAGCCTCTTTTTAAAGTGTCCATTCTTACTTAATCATGACAGATTGATCTGCAGCCCTGTCCTCATCAACACCCACACCTGTGTTAATGGAGCAATCACTGAAACGATGTTAGCTGGTCCTTTTAAGGCAGGGCTGCAATGATGTTGAAATGTGTTTTGGGGGATAAAGTTCATTTTCTAGGCAAATATTGACTTTGCAAGTAATTGCTGTTAAGCTGATCACTCTTTATAACATTCTGGAGTATATGCAAATTGCCTTTATAAAAACTGAAGCAGTAGACTTTGTAAAAATTAATATTTGTATCATTCTCAAAACTTTTGGCCATGACTGTAGTTATTGGCATAATTTGCCTAAAGAGATTGTAGGAGACATGGCTGATTACTTCCAGAAACAGCTCCACTCTTGTCCACGGTTATGTGGTATTACAGCTGGGCTCCATGGTTTCTGGAAGAAGACAGCCATGCCTTTTCTAACCTTATACAACCCCTTAACTTTATGAGGATGAACCATCATAGTAACCACAGTATCAATGCAGACAAGGATCAGGAATGAATTTCCTTGTTTGTTTACTTAATGTGCATAATAAAAAACATGAACGGTACAACTGTTTTTGTTTTATTAGTGTAATTAGACCCTTTACATGGCACGATGAAGCAGAAGATTGTCGGTCAGTTAAAGGGGTATTCCCATCTCACAAATGTAGTTTGTATAGTTAGATATAGCCATACCAATATTATTACTAATAGAATGTATTTATATAAAATCTACAGTTTAGAAGATTTTCCTATTTGTATATCCATTGTCCCACACACATCAGTCAGGCCGTTGCCCCTGGTTACGACCACCGTGACCATGTAGTAGTGGTGGTCGGCTTGCTCCTTTTCAAACCGCTCTGAGGTAACTGCTGTATTGTGAACGCACATTACATGAGCATGCGGAGACACATCTTAGGGTTGTAGCATTTTTGTCTGCATTTCCAAAACACAGAGAAACGGATCCTGTTCCAAGATCAATTCTTCTCTATGGAGCAGGATCCGTTTATAAAGTCTGTGTTTTGGACGGATCCTAACCATTACTGGTAGCGTCCAAAACGCAGATGTGAAAGTACCCTAAGATGTGTCTGCGCACGTTCATGTAATGTGCGTTCACAATACAGCAGTTACCTCAGAGCAGGTTTGAAAAGGAGCAAGACGTCCACCACTACTACATGGCCGCGGTGGTCGTAACCAGGGGCAACGGTCTGACTGATGTGTGTGGGACAATGGAAATACAAATAGGAAAATCTTCTAAACGGTGCATTTTATATAAATACATTCTATTAGTAATAATATTGGTATGGCTATATCTAACTATAGAAACTACATTTGGATGGGAATACCTCTTTAATGGACGAAGATTAGATACTATAAATGTGCTAATAATATAGATAATCCAGTAGCTAGGTTGATACATAAAGTTGAAAATGAATTCAACTTGACAATGCTCCAAATTAAACAGTGCTCCATGGGAAATTGGGATGAAGATAATTATAAATTACATACAGGAGAATGATATTCCCAAAATGAAGCCTGAGTCTTTGTGAGGCCTGAATAAACGGTACATTTTATATAAATACATTCTATTAGTAAAATATTAGTATGGCTATATCTAACTATACAAACTACATTTGTGAGATGGGAATACCCCTTTAAGGAGACTGCTGCATTTACATGTAGTGATCTCCACAGTATGGGGAGCAGTGATCACTAATGCTATCGCTCATCTCTATACAGAATCAGTGTTTGCCAACAGCAGAGGCTGTCTAGACGCCACGATCTGCTGCCGGCAAACAATTATTTGGGTGACTGTACCAACGATCCTATTACGCGATGAACGAGCGTTTCGCACCTTTACACCAGCAGATTATAGCTAACAAGCTTTCATACAAATGCTTATTAGCGATAATCTGCCCGAACATAGCACAATGTAAAGGCACCTTTAGCCTGTAATTGTGACTAGGGATGAGCGAATTGACTTTGGATGAAACAGCGAAGTTGATTCGCATAAAACTTCATTAGAATACTATACAGAGCGAGTGCTCCGTACAGTATTAGAAGGTATTGGCTCAGATGAACAGAAGTTATTACTTCCCGAAGTCTCGCATGCTGAGGTTTTTGTCCGGCCACCTCTCAGCATGTCTGCCTTGCTGGGGCCATAGCGGACTTTCAGAAGCACACGTGTTCCCCTGCCTGGCAATCCTAATGCCAGTGTGAAAGAAGTCTTAGAAAACAATCAGACCATATTTTATTAGGAATCAGTGCAGAAATCTAGGCATTTCCAAAGGTTTCATTCACTTTTCCTTGCATCAGTATTTTCATTTACATGTTGCTAAAGGAAATGTATGACCTATAATTTTTATACAAATTAAAACCAAACAGTGATACACCATGGTAAAATTAACAAAATGTTTAATGCCCTATTAGAGTTGCAAATTATGGCACACTGTACATTTGTGCCATAATCGGTGACTTTTCACTTCTCTTTAAAAGTGATATGGAATAATGGCTGGAGTTTAGCGGAAAAAGGATGCCCTCCTACATCCCAAAAGCTCATAGCGGGTGTAGATTTGTATTTCTGGATGATGCACTGCCATCTTGCCTGAACTGCTGTTAACAACATTTAGAGATAAGCTTTATAGCAGCCACATGGACTATAGGTACGATAGTTAAGAGATGTTCACGAGCATCTATGGAAGAGTTTTTAGGCATGCTCTGTGACCTGTACAGAGGTCATTGTGCAGAGAGGGGAGTAAGGCCTTATTCACACATTAGTTATTTGATCAGTGATTTCCATCAGTTATTGTGAGCCAAAACCAGGTACGGGGGAAAAAACACAGAACAGGTGCAGATCTGTCTATTATACCTTATCTCTGTGTAGCCTCCACTCCTGGTTTTGGCTCACAACTGATAACTGATCAAATAACTGATGTGTGAACAAGGCCTAAACGAGTTGTGGAATCAAATATTGTGAACATTGTGTTGTATATACAGAAGTGTTATCTTTCATTGTAATCCTGCCTGTAATTGTAATGATTACTGTTGAAAGTGATCGCCACAGATCACAGGTACTGGCAGCCTATGCAATAAATGCAGGGTTTAAGGATTTATTTTAAATACAGTGACAGAAAACTAAAAAAATAACCACCAAAAATTCTTAAAAATACACTTAAGAAAAGGTCATCTTCTAAGGACACATTCCATTAACAAAAACGATCCAGTGAAGGCTGATGGCATTTATTTATATATAGTATGGCACCACCTTGTTTTCACAGTGTATAGCAATATGAATGTCCATCTACTAGTCTAAGTACTGCTGGTCATGCATTCTCAGTCACTGTACCCACAGCCATGTCTCTACTTAGTGATCCTCTGGACTGCAGAGCACCTAATAGATATATCTACGGGGAAGAGAGACATTTTTATTAATTCCTCTGCAGTGAACACAGGGAAGGAGGCTATCTTGAGTAGCTGGTTTGCAGTATACAGCAGATCATTCTACACAGAAGTGGCTGTGGGGAGAGCAATTGAGCATGTGTGACCAGCAGCCCTCAGCTGAATAGATGGACCTGCAGATTGGTATACACTTTATACGCCAGGTGGTGTATTTCTATTTGTGGCCTAATTTGAATCATGTGTCCAACACATGACTTGTATTGATTGTCCAGAAATTACGCATTTTTCATACTGTGAGGGTGTATTCAGACAGTGTGGCTGGGTGAGGATTAAACGGTATCAGTAAAAAAAAAAAAAAAAAAAAAACACGTTTTGCTACTGTTGCAGTTTTTACGGGTGAAATGTTTTAAATGTATGTGTCTCACCTGTAAAAACAGCAGCCACATCAAAAACCGCTGCAAAAATGCATGCAGTTTTTTTGTGCAGTTTTGAAATCACCCAGTCACGCTATTAATACATCCTCAGCATCTTCATACTTGCTGCATTTTGCTTATAGCCTGTAGAGTGTTCTTCATTACAATGGCTGCATTGTGGTTTAGACTACGGTCATCCACATTTGTAAAATTCAGCATTTGGTTCCGTCAGAAGGTTTCCTACTATATCCTAACTTGCAGAACTCTTCTATGAAAAGCACACATCTGCATCCTCGTCCGGTTGATATATATCTGTCCTTGGTAATGTGATGGACACACAGAAACTCAGCTTGTTTAACCCTGACCCATGGTGAAAATGTTTGGCTGTCTGTTCACATCCTGACATATATTTTCCTCATGGTGATCTTGTGGATGTTGTCAGTATGTCAGTATTAGCACCGCTGCATTTAGAGACATAGCTTTTTATGTAGCTGTGTGAGGGATGGATGTTTGCAGGATGAATTGTACTTTTCAACCATTTTGGGGTACATATAACTTTTATTAACTTATTGGAAGAATGGAATAAAACAGAATTTTATCATCTTTTTATGTTTTCTATTTACACCGTTCACTGTGCAACAGAAATAACCTTTGTTTTCTGGGTAGGTATGATTATAGAGATGCCAAATATGTATAGATTTTTTTTATTTAATGATTTACTACTTTTTCACACAAATAGGATTTCATAGAAACAAAAATTGTTTCCATGTAGCTGCATTCCAAGAGCGACATGTTTTTTACTGAAACATTTCTGAAGTGCATATAAACTAGTGATTCATTTTTTATTTTTTTTTGTGGGGCTGCTGCAATGTCGACAGCAAGCAGGTAAACAGTGAAGAGAACGCGACGCTCGCACAAACTCTGCATTCTCTTCAAACAGCTCATCAGCGGGATTTCTGGGAGTTGGACCCGCTCCGATCTGATATTGATGACTTAACCTGAGGATAGGTCATCAATATAGGTAACCAGACATCCCCTTTAAATTTCACTCACATCTAATGAGAATTCTACTTTTTTCTCATAATCTGGATTACACATTATTGCAAATTGTTAAATTACATTTCCCATGTAAATTCTGTGCCAAAATGCTGTTGAAATACTATGATAGTACAGCCAAATACTACCACTGTGATGCTAAACCTGTAAGAGGAGTATCGATATGTGTAGACTGGTCTTCATTTGTGAAGAATCTGCTGGTATAAAAAGATGTGGTTACTACTTTTGATCTCAATGCATGATTTTTGTTTTATTCCTCCAGCTATGATCTAATGGAAGTCTGTTCCCAGAGAAGAGAACAACACTGTAACAAGATGGCCTTCACGAAAATCCTATGACTGATATCAATCTCCATATTTCACATTAGAACTAAGGACAGTAACAGATGTTGGAGAACTAAAGAATAATATTTTGGCTCTAAAAATTTGATAAAACCATATTATAACAATAGCTCATTATCTAAAATACATAAGAAAGGGGGGAAAAAAATCTAAAATATGTAATCAAGTCTCTGTACCTAGGTCAAGCTGAAATTCTCCCATAACTAGTAACTGCTGGCATGATCTGTCTTTCCATATTTCAAATCCTGAACCAACTTGCAAAAGAATCTGTGAAGGAAAATACTTTTACCAGATGTAACTGATAACATATTATACCTGACACAATGTCAAGGAATGAAAAGTAATGTACCAGATCATGTGTTTTCCTATGTATATATTATTCATAAATGTGTTTGTAGTATTTCGCCTGTTTTTTAAAATTTTTTAATTGTCTTTGCAATGTACATTTTGGATAGTTGAAAGTATTATTAAGAATAGATTTAACTTTCTAGCTATTATGCCCCTTTCACACGAGCGGGAGACTCGCATGTCTCCCGCAACGCATCTAACAGGGCTGGACTCTGCACGGACAGGGATCGCATAGCATTATATGCGATCCCAGTCAGTGCCGGAGTCCAGACCTGTAGATGCGTTGTGGGAGACATGCGAGTCTCCCGCTCGTGTGAAAAGGGCATTATATGTGAGACTTTATACATTTGATATAATCTGCTTTATACTTGTTAACACTTTAAATGTTAGAGTATTATATCAGAAGTCAGAGGAACTGGATTTGTATTTTTTCTTGAAGATGTTTTGCTAACTAATCTAACTGGCTCTCTCAATTAGATTGGCTTGTACAAGGAATTTCTGGCACAAGATTCTGGTGACTCATGCTTCAGTCAGCATAACCAATTAAGTTATCATAATCAACACAAGGTCGTCATTAGGTGTAATTTAACTGCCTTGGGAGAAGTGTTAGGACAACATTGTAAGTGGCAAATAATAGATGTCATACCCCTCCAACTTGAATAGAGGTGGAGGGGTGCGACATCTATTGTCTGCTGATGTCTTACCTCTATTAGGTTCTTAAAGGGAATCTGTCTATAGTTTTATGGCATTCTAAGTGCAACATAAACAAGTGACAGATCCCCATAGCAAAATGTTGGGCCACATTCTTTAATTGACCCAGCTGTTTGGCGAAAAATCTTGTATTGAACGTCTCCAGTGCATAATGAGTCCCCATATTCATGAGCTCATGGCTCTCGCTGCCCTCCTGCTGCTGTGTCATATGGAACAAATGTCAATCAAAGGCAGGTGAGTGGGGAGAGCTGTGGAACTGTTAGCATTTAAATGTGAGGGCAGCAGAAAACTGGTGACAGGTTTCCTTTAACTTTGTGTTGATTATGATAAGCAGGATATGCTGCCTGAAGCATGAGCCACCAGTATTTAATGCCAGAGATTCCTTGTAGTCATTCTAACTGAGCAAGCGAGTTGTATAACCAACAAATAGAGTTGAGCAAACGTGCTCGTAACGAGCACTGTTCTGCTCGGATCCCCTGCGCTTGAATGGCCGCAGGCATCCGGATCCGTCCTCACCTGACTGTAAGTCAATGGGGACGGATCCTTTTGGTATGACACACGAGTGTGTCATACCAAACAGATCCGTCCCCACTGACTTGCAGTCGGGTGAGGAGGATGGATCCGGATGGCTGCGGCCATTCAAGCGCAGGGGATCCGAGCAGTACAGTGCTCGCTACGAGCACGTTCGCTCAACTCTACTAACAAAACATCTTCTAGAAAAAGTACAAGTCCAGTTGCTCTGACTCTTGATTATATTTTCAGTTTCGTAGCTATTATGCTTAAGAAGTTTTACGTACACTATACATTGTAGTTTTGTTATATCCCATTAATTGGAATAATAAAGGGTACCTATATTTTTTTTTTGTATAAATCAATAATGTGTGCAAAGTTAATACTTTTTGTAATATATCTTCTTCAAGAATTTTTTTTTCACTCCTAGGCTATTACACTGTGTGACTGCAAGAAAATTTAGACTAGCACATCCATAGTCACAGGTGCACATCTATAAAGCTAACAGACAAACAACCAACAAAATGCATATGACAGCACATTGTTATACATACAAACAATATAACTAGGGATTAGAGATTATTCTGGATTACAGTAGTACTATACCAAGTATACAAGAAAATTGAAGCATTTTGCACAAATTTTTGATAAAACGTGTGTCAGGCTCATCTACCAACGCTATATTTGTTTGCTGTTTGTATGTTAGCTTTATGGATGTGTACCTGCGACTTTGAATGTGCTAGTCTAAATTTTCTTGTAGCATGTTTGGAGGGTAGATTTAAATTGAGCACTCCCCGCCCATCTGCCTAGGGCTTCTGAGCAGAGTATAAATATAGCTGGTTCGTACACCGCCCTGAACATTGCAGGCTTTAGTTAGTCCCAAGAGAGGCAGTTCTGTTAGTGTTAGGTACCCATCTGCGGAAGCCACCTTGAGGTTGGTAAATGGGCCCGACACACGTTTGATCAAAAGATCTTCCATTTTTGATGTATAGTATTACTGTAATCCAGAATAATCTCTAATTCCTAGTTCTATTGTTTGCATGTATAACAGTGTGCTGCCCTAGTTTGTTTACTGTGTGTGACTGCTCAGAAACTCTGCACTCATTGAAACACCAAAACTATGATTGTCAAGTTTGTCACTGAAGGATCATTCATATTACAAAGAGCAGAGCTGCAAAGAGAGCAAGTGTAAGGGCTCATTCACACAATGTTTTTGGCGCTGTTTTTCACATGCAAAAAAAAACTTTCCATTCATTTCAGTGGGCGGCAGAACTTGCTTTTTTTCTGAAAAAAGTGTGCGGGGAAAAAAGCAGCAGCATGCTCTATCTTGGAGCAGAATTTTCTCTGATTCTCCCATTGAGATGAGTGGGAGGCTCAAAAACTGCACCAAAACAACGTAGAAATTCAGTGCAGATTTTCTGTGCATTTTCAATATCTGTCATGTGAACATACCCTCAGTAGTAGGACCACAGAGTAGGACCACATATTGCAGCTGAACACTCAGCCAAGTCCTGCCAACCCACAACAGCGAAAGTGGAGCTTAGTGCGGACCAGCCCTTAAGGACCACCAGACAGATCAGCAATGGCAGTATGGAAATTTAGAAGGAAGATGGGGGAATCACTCCCCATCCTTTACGGTGAAAATATTCTTTTTTATTTCTTGTTAGAAACCTCAACATTCACTGGTCTAACTGACCCTATAAAGCTAGAAGAGAGCAAACGGAGAGGTTAGAAGAAGAATTTGGGGCTACAGGAAGTGCTTCTGAGTGTTAGAGAACATCATGGCAGGTAGTGTCCACTCTAACGAAGCTGAACTCAGGACAAAATGACAATAACAGTTTTAAAGGTCCCTTTGGTTTTCCGGTTACTGATTGAATCTAAAGCTTACATCTTCAATTAGGCTGGCCATACACATTAAGTAGCTGTCAGCACAACAAGCTCTCACCCCGGAAAAAAACCCTCACATAGTGCAGTCGATCATTTCTATAAATGTACAGCATAAAGTTGGCCATATACATTAGACAAAAGTCTGCTCATTTTGGCAGTCATCTAATGTTTTTGAGGAGGAAATATCTTGTGTAGGGGTACATAATGATTAGGCATTTTAGATTTCAACATGTCTGATCATTTGCTCCCACTGGATAGAAGTCTCTCCGCTTGAAAAAAACCAAAACACAGCTTGGTCAAGCTAAGCATGCATGAAAAATAGCTGTCTGAAGTGCATGAAAACGTTAAAGGCTGTGTACACCTTCATAGGCAATTTTTTATGATTGCAGGTTACTTATTTTTGTCTAAAAATCATTTTTTCAATTGACCTTTATTTAAAAATATTGAGCTGTTCTGTCACAAAGGGTTAACTGTTTTTCTAGCTGTGTGCCAGTCATCTAATAAACCTCTTCTCTAAACTAATGAGAGGTCATAAGCACTTATTTACGCCACATTCTTATCAGTAAGATAAGCACTGAGCTATAATGAGTGTTTATAATGTCAGAGCAAAGATAACGAGCCCATCTGCTCCAGGTCTAATGGAAAAGACAAGAAAACCAAAGGGTACTACTAGAGCATCTCAGCTCTGTACAGAATAAAGGATGCTATATTTTAACAAACACCAATTAAAATATATTTTTAGTTCAAAATGAGTACAATGCAATAACTAAAAAAAAAAAAAATTGCCCCCAAAGGTATACATAGCCTTTAAAGAGTCAGATGTGACAGCAATTAACTCCAATAGCTGACTACACCAAAAACACACAAATTGGGGGACTACAAATTGAAAAATGAGAAGCATGCTAGCAGGACTGCATGGACAAGGAACTATAGAATTTTAGCCAGGATGTCACGAACCAGCGGGCGTGAACCCACTGTGCCTCGTGCCCTACCTCCTCTAAGGGCGTTGTCTAAGTGAACCCCTCGATCTTCACAATACCCCTGATGGTGGGGATAGACTTTCCGAGGAGAACACCAGGTCGCTACCTCTTGAGGAGGGTTGAAACGAGGCAGTTGGTCCAGGCGGACCAGGAGGTACCAGAGCAAGGTACCAGAGGTACAGACGTAGTCAGCAGGCCAAGTGGTTACCAGGAGCAACAATGCAGGACCGAAAGATGAGGCAGAGGCGAAGTCAGACATGCAATGGGTCAGGGCAGGTGGCATAGGCACAAATCAGGCAATCTGGGTCGGCAATAAGAGAGTCAATGCAGGCAGGCAGGGATCATGTAGGTAGCGGAGTCTGGTAACATGAGCAGGAGTCAGGAACACAGGAACAGGAACAATAGCAACCAAAGGCAAGACACAAGGACCTTGACACTGAAGCATCTGGGAAGGGGGCTGAGCCCCCTATATATGAGCAGGAGGGCCAGGGTTGGTCAATGAGGTCACATGATCCAACATGTGGCGGCCCAGAGGGAGTGATGCAAGGAACAAGCATGTTGTAGCCAGGGCTGAATTTAAACTCTGGAGAGGATCACAGAGCAACAGCGCTTACACAGAGCCCAGGACTGCAGCGGTGAACGGGAAACACAGGCAGCAGATCACCGTTGAACACAGCACCCAGGACCGCGGCGGTAAGCAGGGGAACAGCGCCACACAGCAGCCGCTGTGACACAGGGATAGAGAGTCAGCTATTAAAAGTGTGTTTTCTTCCATGTCACTATGTGACTTATCAGCTATTCTGCCTCTGCTAACACTTTCCCTACTTCAAAAGAGATAACAGGATATAATAACATTTCAATATGTCACAGAACCTATTTTTTTGGGAACATCAGTCCCATTACGTAGAACATTTTTCTGGACAATCAAGTGGTTCTATTTCCCCACAGAAAGGTGATCGCTTGCTTAAAACATAACTTTAATCTACATAAAACCAGTCTCAATGGGCCAGTCATAAAAGACAAAGAAAATGATAGTATTCCCACAAACACCTTTGGTATCATCCTAGCCTGACCCTGTTTAGACAGAACACCTGTCCCAAAAAAAGGGCAATCTCCATCCTGACCATAGGAAGACTCTTGCAAGATCAGCAGAGGATAATGGTGTATACAAAGGTCACAACTGTGATCACTACCAAAAAATACACTCATATACAGATCCCTTCCCCCACCAAATGAAGGGAGAAGTAGGAGGGAAAACAGTTTGTACACTGTTGTTCAATGCTAACAGCAGGTAATCTGTCAATGACTGAGTTATGGCTATATTTCTTTTCACAGGTTTTAAAAAAAAAATCAGGATTTTTAATCGGGTTCCAATGCCTTTCCCTTATGTACATGAGGTTCATCAGGGAACCATCAAGCAAAGCTGAGCTGAGTCCTAATATTAAAAAAAAACTGCATTTATACATACACAGGTATATATAGCTCAGTAATCAAGCAGTTTTTTAATTACAAATGTCTTACGGATCAGCAAGTGTGAACCCACTGTACCAACTAACCAGTTTTGCTTTGGGCTAAATCCTAAGGACATTCCGGTGCTCCCCTGGGATTCACACTTTAACCCCTACACAGGGATCTGCACTTTGCTGAAGGGAAGCCTACCGGACCGCTACCACCTGGGATTATCCTGGTATAGTTGGCAGCTGATCCACTACGGTCACAGACTCTGATGCAAGCACCAGAAGCTCGGGGTACAGAAACACCAAAACGTCAGGAAAATGGCAGGTAAAGTCTAAACGGTCACTAAGACTTGAATGCAGGTTTCTGAGATCCAGATAGCACACTTGAAGCATAGATGGTAGGAAGCACAGGATAGACAGGCATACAGAGTTATAGTGAAGATACAGACAAGGCAAATGAACAGGGTAAACTTAAACACAGACAGAACTGAAACTGGAAGTGCTAGAACATACAGGCAGGAAAGTTGGAGCACAAACAGGAACAAATGCAGGATACACGCAGGTAAATTGCTGTAGCACATGACTATCAGAACAACTTTGCTGTTTACCAGGAAACCTAAAGCTCAAGCGCCTTATATACCCAGGGACCCCTCTAAGTGGGCGCACTTGCATCTTAAGGAGGAAGAGGCTGGAGCACAAGGCAGAAGTATGGAGGCAAGCAGCATGGTGAGTATCAAGGGAATCATGCCCGCAGGGTAAGGCAGTGCAGCAGGGGGCATAGACAGCTGACCTCACATAAATACATACATAACACACTTTCGAAAATGATACAAAAATGTCCAGTTACTTAAAGAGAACTTGCAGCATCCTTTCTAAGAACTCTGGCTAAGATTTACTATTAGTTAATCAGGGTAGACATGTAGACAGTGACCCAGATTTACTAATCATAAAGACGACATAAGCTTAGTCAGGCTGTCTAGACCTGCACCTGATTTATCACAGGGTCTCAGGCTGGATGATAAATGTGATGCAGGGTTAGATACTTTTCTCAGATTCTATATCAACTATTGGTTGGCTTACTTTCAGATTTTTAAGCCAGAATTGTGGCGCACAATGACGCATCTTGGGTCCCAACCGTTCCGTTGACGTCCAGTCCCTTTTGACTAAGCCCCACTGCCAAACTGACAATTTCTACCATTTTCTAGAGTCTTTTGATGCATACACATTAGTAAATCTGGGCTTGGGAGTCTTTAAATGGGCAAGAATTAAATGGCTCAGGTTTTATGATAAATCTAGTGCATTTATAGACTGCCTGTCTAAAAGTTTGAGCCGACTTTTACTTGTCTTATCTTCTTTCATTTTAGGACCCCTCCTCCAACTGATGAGTGTGGCTAAAAGTATTAGACTTGACATGTAACACTCCATGTGCCTCATTTATGCCTGTTTCCAGATGTAAATGTTATTGGGTTTTTTTTGGGTCCAATGGCCCCACCTTCGCCACTTTCTGGTGTTGATGACAGGGTAAAAACATCATGTGCACCTAAATTTGGGTGCACTAGCTTTTAAAAAGTTGCAAAACGGGATCTTGCGACCCTTTTAACACATAAACTGGTTTAGGGAATCATGATAAAATACTCCCTTCTCTTTATATCATTCCAGTTGTTATGTTTAGTGTCATATTTTATCATGTGACAACAGCTCCAATAATTGGGAGCAATTGGGGCATTAGGGGAAAGAAAGGAGATCAAAAACTTCATACAGTTAAAAAGCCTGTATGTGGACAATGGAAAGACTCACTGCCTCTGTTCTACTACACGATCCTCCCATTTGTGGCATCACTTACAAGTGTATAGGAACGAGCCGTCCCATTGAAATGAATGGTTAGGTGTAATTACACCTGCTCACCGCTACTGATGGTACGGCGAGCAGGTAAACAATGAAGAGGAGGCAGCGCTGGCACGGCGCGCGCCTCCTCTTCAAACAGCTGATCGGCGGGTTGCCAGGTGTGGGACCCCCACCGATCTGATATTGATGACTTATCCTGAGGATAGTTCAATATTCACAGAAAGACGGCAGCATCACCAGTCAAAGAAGGCTTTTTCTTTTATTCAAGTGGGTTCCATAAAAAGTACAGGATAGGTCATCAATAAATATAACTCAGATAACCCTTTAAAGACGCTGGATGGTGACGTTTAAAGGGGTTATGCCATGAATAATGTGAAAAATGAAAATCAGATATAGTACATGACGATCTCTTTCTAACACAGCTAGAACCAGCCCTGTACCTCACATGGATCCAGAGATCTCCACATTCATTGCTCAGCTAGATTTATATCAAGCTCACAGCTCAAGGGGAGTGTCTTTTCTGCTGCAGTTCAGGGGCATGTCCATTCTGTTGCAGCTCTCTCCCTATCACAGCTCAGGGGGCGTGTCACAGCTCTCCCTATCACAGCTCAGGAGGCGTGTCACAGCTCTCCCCATCACAACTCAGGAGGCAGTTGAAGGATAAAACTGAGCATGTACGGCCATCTCAGTGAGCTGGACAAAGAAATAAGAGAAAAAAAAACAAATAGCAGGTGGCGCTATACAGATACATTTTATTGAATAACTCAGTGTCCATGCTACATTTTTAACCTTTACACTACCAGCGCCGTACATGTACGGCACTGGAGCGATGTGGGAGCATGACGCCCGCTCGCAAGTGCGGCCGGCGTCATGGCCGGCAAGTCTCTGCTGTTTCAAACAGCAGAGACCTGCCGCTACTTACCGCAACCGGCAATAATACCGATTGCGGTAAATAAAGGCATTAGATGCCATGATCACGTGAGATCACGGCATCTAATAGCGCTTAATCCCGGAAGCGCGCGCTTCCGGGTGTTGTGCAGATACCCCGTGTGGTCAATCGGTGTGTCTGCACTCAATCGGAAAGCTGTAAACCTCGCTGATAAGAATTGCAGATTGAAAGCTGTAAACCTCATTTTGGCCACCAGATGGCAGGCCATGATAAGAAATGAGCAAACGGGACTTAAAATTGAGTTTTAAAAATCCCTGATTGCTCAAAATGAAAAATTAAAAAACATTATATATATGGTCATATATGATCCTTAAAATCACAAAAAAAAAGTAAAAAAATATATAATAAAAAATTATATATATATATATATATATATATATATATATATATATATATATTATATATATATGCTGCTTGAGAAAGGTTCCATAGCGTGGACCGAAACGTCGCTGCTCTGGTAAAATAAAACACCTTTAAATTTGCACAAGATTGGTGGTGCTGCGGTCTTTCTATTTTTATTTATAAGGACTGTGACCAAGTTTAATACCGCTGGCACACCATTACGTTTTTTGAAGTGGTGCTGTTTTCATTAATTGTTGTGTGTATATATATATATATATATATATATATATATATATATATATAGTTTAAATCACCCCCCTTTCCGTAAAATTAAAAAATACCTAAATAACAATAAATATAAACATCATGGGTATCACCGAGACCGAAAACGCCCGTACGTTTAAGATATCAAAAAATTTTTCTAATACAGCCAATTTGCCATTTTTTCACTACTTCTCTTACCCAAAAAAATGTAATAAAATGTGATCAAAAAGTCACGCACATTCCAAAATGGTATCAATAAAAACTATGGATTGTCCCGCAAAAAATGAGCCCCTAAACAGCTCAGTGAATGTAACAAAAAAAAAGTTATGGGGGTCGGAATATGAAGAAGTAAAAAAAATAATTTTTTTTTTCAAAGTTTAAATTTATTTTTACACTATTTAAAACAGAACAAACCTACACATAATTATCGTTGTAATCGTACTGACCCAGAGAACGAAGGGCATGGGTCAGTTTTGCCGCAAACGGAACGCCGTGGGAACAAGACCCATAAAACAGTGGAGGAATTGCGTTTTTTTTCCCAATTCCCCCCCTATTTGAAATTTTTTTTACCGCTTCCCACAACATTTTATGCCATAATTAATGGCGGCATTAGAACGTACAAAAAGTCCCACAAAAAATAAGCCCTCATACAGCTATGCGAGCAAAAATATAAAAAAGTTAGGGCTCACAGAAAATAGGGAAGAAAAATGAAAAAGCAAAACCGAAAAAACCTCCAGTATCCAAAGGGTTAATTAAATGCAATTACAAATGTATTCAGATCCAGTTGCTGGTTTGAAAACTGTAGAATATTTTTCATGGGACAACCCCTTTAAGCTTCCAGAAATGCCAGATCCAGACAGATTCGGAACAGCCTATCAGATACTAAGCACTAGTGTGAAACTACGCAGCCTTACCCAGATTACTTTTTTTAAGGGTGTAGTTCCATATGAGACATTTATATCTATACCAGAAATGTCTGGTTTGTTTGGCATGTCTGAGAAGAGAGCTGGCTGTGCAGCATCCGCTGGTTGTTAATAGGTGCAGAAACAATGAAGCACTTCATAACTACAATAGCCATGTGCAAGCAGCTCATCTTCTCTGGAGTATCAAAAGGGGGGCAGCAGATTCTCATTCAGCCAACAGGTAGAAGTCCCAGAAGCAGCCTAATCAGACAATATGGCCCTCGTACCAGAAACAGTTGGTTTCAGTGGCAAAGACAAAAACTGAATGCCGCTCCTTTAATTGGCATTCAAAGAAGCAATCATCTCTACAATGATGTTGTTGTCAAGGTTTAAAGGGGTTGTCCCATAAAAATATTCTAGTTTTGAAACCAGCACCTTAATCTCAATACTTTTATAATTGCATGTAATTATTTAGTATAGCCACTGAGTTATTTACTGAAATCTATCTGTACAGTGTCTTTTTCACTGAGATGGACGCACATGCTCAGTTACATGCTTCAAATGACCCCAGCTGCAGTAGGAAAGACACACCCTCTGCTGCCTAGCAGAACAACTGGAGCAATTAATGTGGAGATCTCTGGATCCATGTGAGGTACAGAGCTGGTTCCAGCTTGGTTAGAGATTGTCATGTACTGTATGATGTCTGATTTTCTTTTTTTTTTTTTTAAATCATGGGATAACCCTCTTCATTGTTCTGGAATTTTGTTTTATGTATTTTAAATAAGTGTTTCAAAAATGTTTTCTTCTAGTGAAAATTACTTGTGTGTAATTAGACAAAATATAAAATCCAACCAAATCTGTATTATTAAAATATTATATACCAGTGATGGTGAATAGAGATTCACGGAGAGGACGGAAGCGGCTGCCTGCGCCCATGCGAGCGCAGGGGAGCTGAGCAGTACAGTGCTCGTTTCGAGCACGTTCGCTCATCTATAATGGTGAACCTTTTACAGACAGTGCCCAAACTGTAACCCAAAACCCACATATTTATCGCAAAGTGCCAACACAGCAATTTACCCTGAATACTACAGTCCAGTATACTATATCTTCCATGTACTTTATCATTTAGCTATAATATCCTGCCTACATTCAATGCACTGCTTGTGCTGTTCATAGTGCGCCCTGTGCTGATAAATGGTAGGAAAAGTCTGAGGCATATTGGTACACCATAGACTTTTTCCAGGGCGCAGATGCCCACAGAGAGGGCTCTAAGTGCCGCCTCTGGAACCCGTGTCATAGGTTCGCCACCACCATTACATACTATCCAGTTCTTTGTTTATTCTTGTCCATCACGTCAGATCCAAGCTTTGGGGTTGTCTTTTTCACCCCATAGATATTTCTTTATACTTAACTTGGACTGACATCTTGTGGCCAAAATCTATAATTGCATCTGTCATGCAATATATTAACACTAGAAGAATTGATTGACCCCCTAGTGTTCACAATATATTAAGAAAACGAAAAGACAATCACATGACAGGAACGTGCCCAATAGGACTAGGTCAACTCCCAAACAGTCACAAATACACAAAAAAAATGGACCTGCATTGACCCACAGTAGACCAAAGTACAAAAAGTACAGTTCAAAACAGGTTATTCTCTTCTAGTTCTTCTTCATTCGATTAGCGAGACTTCTCTCAAGCATGGGAGATGGGTGGACAGAGTAAGACCTCATGTACTCGGCCAATCCCCAATGCACGGGCAACATCCGAGCAGATTCCACAGACGGATCCAGACCCATTCAACTTGACAAAACCCCACAGCACAAACAGAAACCCCACAGAAGTACTCCGTAGCCCATTCAAGTGAGGGTCTGCGGTGAGCACATGGTCGGTGCCCACATATTGCAGACTCGCTATTTGCGGACCACAATACGGACACAGGCGGGAAAAAAAGCTGTCTGCATGAGCCCTAATGAGTTAGGCTCCAGAAGAAGCAAGAGCCACATTACAAGAGATTCTACTAAGGCCCCATTCACACGACCGTATGAATGGGGCCGTATCTATCCACAAAAATGCGGGAATAGATGCGGCCCCATTCACCTCTATGGGGCCGGGAGCCGCGGCACGGAGCACGGCTCTTTTGAAGCATGTCCTATACTTGTCTGTACGCACGGAGAAGTATAGGCATTTTCAATGGGGCCGCCCGTTGTGTGTTCCGAGCGCTGCAGAACACATGCCGGGCGGCTCCAGTATATTTGCGGGTCCGCAATAATGCGGACCCGCAAATATACGTTCGTGTGAATGGGGCCTAATACAACAGAAAAAAATAAATACAACTTGAACTGTCTGTTCTTATGCTAGTTCCATATCTGAAGCCAGCTGTTCCGGCAAAGAATCCAGAAAACTCGGGCAGGCTGTTCTGGTAGAGGCTCTGCTACATACAGTATGTGAAGCCTTAGGGCTCATTCACACAACTGTTGGTGTATTTGCGCTCCGCAAAACATGGATACCAGCTGTGTGCGTTGCGCATTTTGCAGAACATCCTGCCCTCTATAGGACAGCCCTCTCCTTGTTCATAAAACGGGAAATAAGACACATTCTATAATTTCTGTGGGTGCTGCAGAATAGGCATACAGATGTGGTCAGTACACGGTGTGCTGTTCACATCTTTTGCGGCCCCATTTAAGTGACTGGGTCCACATCCGACCTGCAAAAAACCTCACTGGGTCCGCATCCGACCTGCGGATTGGATGCAGGTCGGATGCGGACCCAGTGTACTTTTCAAGTGTACTTTTAATTTGGTTGCTTAATGGGCAGCACAGGTCCATGGTTTCTGGATTTACAATGTGAGTTTTTTTTTTTTAATCTGTAGTAATAAGATCAACTTGACTTCTTGTATTACCTCTTTTCAAGTCCGGTAGCTCTGACTTAGATTGCTGTAGAATCCTGAATACTGTCTTGTGCTTACCATGTACGGCTGGGTTTGTTTTTTTTGTTTTTTTTTTACAATGTATAGCAATTTCATACTTGTAAGCGTGAACATTCATGTACTGTATTAGTCCCTTTGATCATTTTAAAATGTATTTACTAATGCATACAATTATTCTGATCAAGTACGATTGCCCATGCCTCCATATAGCAGTAATACCAAGCACAACAACATATTTTCTAGATATGTCATAAGAGTCTGATAGATGCGGGTCTACCTCAAGTACATGGCAACAGTACATTCCTCATGAATCGCTTACAACAGCGCAACAATAGAGATTCTGTCTTTCCCCACTGAATGTATTACTGTTCTCCAGTATCAGCTTCTGCCTGCCAGTTTGGATCCAAGGCTACACGCCCAGGGAAACACAATACCCACGCTTGTTAAAGTATTATGCCTTCAGCACAATGCCTACAGGTGACGGCCCCTGCCTCCATCTGTAATAATACACATTTCAATGTTCTCATGTGCACTTTTTTCTTCTTTATACAAATTGGATTGATCTATATAATATATTATATAACTGTGTAGAAGACTGTAGCTTCTTCACTCATCAAGTAGATTCTACTAAACACATCTAGTGATATAGTATCCAATATAAAATAGTAGAACATGCAGAAAACTCACCATGTATTACAAGATGTTTTTGCATTTACACCATATTTTTAAACATGAAAATTCATTTATTTAATTGCATCAGAATTGCAAAGACAAATTTAAAATGTGTCAAAAATTATTGTGAGGAATTTTGGTCACTATTACAAGAATATTAAAGGGTTTTTCCAACTTTTTTATACTGAAGATCTATCCTCTGGTGGGGGTCCAGCACACGGAACCCCTGCCAATCCGCTGTTTGAGACCGGTGAGCACAGCGGCTTCCTCACAGCTCGCCAAGCACAGTGGCATCTATTGTATAGCAGCTATGCTTGGTATTGCAGCACAGCTCTATTCACTTTAATGGGACTGAGCTGCACCCTGGCCTTGTGACTGATGAACGCAATGTCACCGGCCTAGGGTAAGCTGCAAGAAGGCTGCAGTGCTCTTCAAACAGCTGATCAGCAGGGTCCCGGGTGTTGGACCCTCACTAATAACCCCTTTAATGGATTTCCATCTGCTTAAAATGCACATTGACAGAGAGCAAGGCAAATATCTGTGCAGCTGAGTCAGAATGACTATGTGCAGTCCATGCTTTCATCTTCTGTCTCTACTTCTGGTGGACACAATTCATCAAGTGCAAACTCTAAAACAGAAAGAATAAAATATATTAGATCTATCTGAAATCATTCAATCTAAGGGCTCATGCACACGACCATAGCGCCTGTTTTGCGGTCCATAACACAGATACCGGCCGTGTGCATTCCACATTTTCCAGAACGGAACGTCCGGCCCATAATACAACAGTCCTATCCTTGTCGGTAATGTGTACAAGAATAGGACATGTTCTATATTTTTGCGGATGCCACAGAAAGGACATGCGGATGCGGACAGCACACAGGTGATGCGGTAAAAAATAAGTGTGTGTGCATGAGCCCTAACAGGTTTAAGAAAGTATCCTTGAAGAAGTGGACTTGTACTACCCACTTAACCCCAAGTATACAATTTGGGGCTTCTCAAAGAAGATGGACACTGTGTATCACACATGGTGGATCTGAACAACAGTCACAGGAAATTTGGTCTGGATGAGGGGAAGTGATCTTCTCAGAAGTTTTTTTATGAAGAGGTTTCACTGTATTAGTAAATCAAAACTTGGAGTCATTTCTCCTTCTTAAATTTAGAGATCTTGGAACTTTTCTATCAAGTTCTGCAGGTGACTCTTGCAAAAGTAACAGAAATTAGACAAACTTATCACTCCTGTCAATCAGCTGCTTGTAAAGGCCACTCCAATAAGTGCTATGGTATCCTTGCAGCTTACCAAACACGGCACCATACAGCGGCTGTGCTTGGTATTACGGCTTAGGACTAAGCTGCAACCAGGCCATGTCACCTATGAACATGACGTCGCTGGCCTAGGATGAGGCTGCGGTGCTCATCAGAACTCTGCAGCCTCTTCAAACAGCTGATCGGCAGAGATGCTGGGAGTCGGATCCCTGCCTATCTGATATTGATGACCTATCCCGAGGATAGGTCATCAATATAGAAGACCCAGCAAACTCCTTTAATTCTCAACAGGTTGTGCCCAATTATTAATAACCAGACAACTGCTTTACTTTAGGTTATCTAACAGCTACACCTAGAAAGGCAGCCGGTTCTACTCCACTGTGGAAACTGAAAGAAAGCTCCCACTTATGTAAATGATGACTCCCTCCTGACTGGCTAAAAGGGAACACAAAACCTCATAGCGTGGAAGCAGTAGGTGCCAGTTTCCCATTGAGTGTAGTGGGTAAATTACCATTATACATAGCACATTACAGATTCTGACCTTCATTCTCATTCAAAGTGTTGAATTTTCTAAATAACGCTCGGACTCCGGGCACTGCTTGGTCATACTGGTGGAAGACCTCCAAACAATGTTCACTGAAGCTTTTGTCCTTCTGGTAGAGGCTGTGCAGAACCATTACTGCTTCTCTTAGAAACAACACCGATTTATTCTGGTTTGGAGTGGGCAAAAGAACGGTTAAGCGGCGAACACTGAGCCATTCCTGATGAAGAATGAGGACCAGTGCCTTCACAACCTGCGCAGAGAACACACAGCAGTAATCAGTAATTTAGAACCTTTTTCCTTCCATTACTTTGAAGCAAACATATCACACTGAAAATGCATCAAAATCATCAAAGTACTTCGGGGTACAATTATCAACCCTTGTACATCAGAAGTGTGACACGGTTTGGTGCACCCCACAAAATTCTTCAACCTTTTGAAGATTTAAAGCCTTTTTTCCAAAAAGTTGGCAGAGCAGGCTATAGCCAGCTGGGCACTTATTATAATTAGGCTCATCATCATAGATCCAAAGTCGGTTATGTTAATACCGTTTCTTTGGGCGAGAAGAACTATGGCTCCATGGAGCCAATACATTTTAATACTGTAAGGAAACAGCATTAAAACTGAAGTATTTGAACAACTTGCCTTTGGATCTATGATCCGAAGGTTGATTCGCTCAAGCCTACTTATAATCTATGGCATAGTTAATAGCGGAAAACCAGCTCCCTCGCTGGTGTACATTTCCATTTTAGAACATGGACCTGCACTGTTGCACCACAGATGTCACAGATGTCAGCAGGGAATGGCTAAAGGGCCTCAATTATCAAAACGGACTTAAAAAAAAAACCCTCTTTATTGCTCATAACAACCAACCAGAGCTCAGCTTTCGTTTCCTAACATGCTCATGGTAGAATGAAAGCTGTGCTGTGATGACAAAGACAGTTTTAGACTGTTTTAAAGGGGTTCTGCAGTTTTTAAAAACTGATGATCTATCCTCTGGATCCTGCAAAAGCAAGTGTGAAAGTAGCCTAAGACATGTCAGGGATCGTGACAGGTTCTCTTTAAGAGGGCAAGATTAGCATAATGCGAACACTTGTATACTTTTTTTTTTTACAGTCCGTTAACACCGTTTATTAATAAAGTGCAGTTTACTCATCATATGAAGAAGTCAAGGTTTAATTTAAAGGGCACCTGTCATCCTCCGAAACACCCCCTGAACTAGAGTAAGCGGTGTATAGTGTAAGTGATGCTGAATCCAAATATGTAAGTTTATCTTCATACTCACTTCCATTCTGACGCTGTGCTCCCACAAACCTGCAGTAAATGCACTCACTGGACTCTTCTTTGAGTCCTCTCCATTATGTGAGTGAGCACTGAAGTCCAGTGAGTGCATTTTACTGCAGGTTTGTGGGAGCACAGCATCAGAATGGAAGGGAGTATGAAGATAAAACTTACATATTCGGGATTCAGCATCACTTACACTATACACCGCTTACTCTAGTTCAGGGGGTATTTTGGAGATGACAGGTTCCCTTTAAGTTTAACCCCTTAAGCACCAAACATATTTTGAAGCATTTGGGCCCAGAAACAGGATTTTTGTATAACTTACCGTAAAATCCCTTTCTTGTGGCTTCATTGGGGGACACAGCACCAGTGGGATATAGGCAGCTGCCACTAGGAGGCGACACTAGACCATCAAAGAAGTAGCCCCGCCTGGTAGCCTATATCCCTCCTACGGACACCAGGCTAGCTCAGTTTAGTTAAAAAGCAGTAGGAGCCAAACAGAATGATACAAACCAGTCTGAACCCGGGAACGAGAACTCAAGGAACAGCAAACAAGCCCGGGAAAAAGAACAACCCAGAAAAAAATCAGGGTGGGAGCTGTGTCCCCAATGAAGCCACAAGAAAGGGATTTTACGGTAAGTTATACAAAAATCCTGTTTTCTTGTGCCTATCATTGGGGGACACAGCACCAGTGGGACGTACAAAAGCAGTCCCAAAGGGTGGGGAAAAAGAAAAATCCCCAGTCGGCCAGCCTAACGTACGGCGGCCTGCAGAATCCTGCGGCCCAGACTGGCATCGGCTGAAGCCAGAGTGTGGACCTGGTAAAACTTGGTAAAGGTATGCACCGAGGCCCAGGTAGCGGCCTTGCAGACCTGGGACACCGATGCATGATGGCGAACCGCCCAGGAAGCTCCCACGGCCCTGGTGGAATGGGCCGTGACCCGGAAGGGGGGGGACCTGTCCCGAGAGCGATAGGCCTCAGAGACGGCGGCCGTAATCCAACGCACAATGGTCACCTTAGAGGCGGCAAGACCCCTGCGGGGACCCTCAGGAATGACAAACAAGGAATCCGATTGACGGAAGGGAGCCGTGAGGGACAAGTAGACCCGGATGGCTCGGACAAGGTCCAAACAGTGAAGGGAGCGCTCCCTAGGATGAGCAGGAGCGGGACAAGAGAAGGAAGAACAATATCCTCATTGATGTGGAATGCCGAGACAACCTTCGGAAGGAAGGAAGGGAGAGGGCGCAAAACCACCCTATCCCTGTGCAAAACAAGATAGGGGAGCGACAGGAGAGAGCGGCTAATTCAGATACACGGCGGAATGGACGTAATCGCCACCAGAAAGGCGACCTTCCAAGAGAGAAGACGCAGGGAAATCTCTCTCAAAGGCTCAAAGGGGGGACTCTGGAGCACATCGAGCACCAAGTTAAGATCCCAGGGCTCGACCGGGGAGCGGAAGGGGGATTCAGACGAAGAACACCCTGTAAAAAGGTCTTCACCTGGCGAGCGCAGAGCCAAAGTCCTCTGAGCACGGACAAGGCGGAGACTTGAGACCGAAGGGTAGAATGGCTGAGACCTGGTCAAGGCCGGACTGCAAAAAAGAAAGGATCTTAGGCGTGGAGCAAACGAGAGGATGAACACGGCGTTGCTCGCACCAAGAAAAAAAGGACTTCCAGACCCGATGGTAAATGCGAGCCGACTGCGGCTTACGGGCTCTAAGCATAGTCTGGATGACAGACTCAGACAGGCCCCGAAACCTCAGCACCGCGGCTTCAACAGCCAAGCCGTCAAATTGAGCTGAGGTAAAGTGGGGTGGAAGATCGGCCCTTGAGAAAGGGAGGTCGGGCCGCAGGGGAAGGACGCCAAGGGGCGTCGGCCAGGAGGTGGATCACGTCGGCGTACCAGGACCGGCGGGGCCAGTCCGGAGCGATAAGGATGGCGGGAACGCCGAGGAACCTCAGGCGTCTGAGGACCCGCGGAAGGAGAGGGAGCGGGGGAAATAGGTAAATCAGGGAGAACTGATCCCAAGGGGTTACCAGGCGTCCACCCGCGAACGCGCGGGGATCCGAGCCCGAGCCACGTAAGTGGGAAGCTTGTGATTGAGCCTGGACGCGAAAAGATCCACATCGGGGAAGCCCCACCGACGGCAAACCTGTAGAAACACCTGGGATGGAGAGACCACTCTCCCTGGTCCAGGGACCCGCGACTGAGATAATCCGCGCCCACCTCCTACGGACACTAGACTAAAAACTGAGCTAGCCTGGTGTCCGTAGGAGGGATATAGGCTACCAGGCGGGGCTACTTCTTTGATGGTCTAGTGTCGCCTCCTAGTGGCAGCTGCCTATATCCCACTGGTGCTGTGTCCCCCAATGATAGGCACAAGAAAGAATAGTTTTTTGTTTTTGCTACATTCAGTCAGCCATCATTTTTTTCCCCTCTGACATGGCCGTATGGTTTGGTTTTTTTTGCAGGAGGAGTTGTAATTTTCATTGGTTTCATTTTGGGTTGCATCTAACTTAATGATTACATTTGGTTAACTCTTTTTGGGAGTCAATGGGAAAAAAAAAAAAACGCCAATGATTTTGTGCCATTCGCCATGTGGAATGAATAACTTTTATTCTATGGTTTTGCATGATTACTGTGATAGGGAATAAGTGTCATTTTGATTGTGCTTCACCACATTAGCATAACACTCGCACATCTCATGAAGAAAAATGGTTTACGTTGATGCATTTAAAAAGTCATACATTTTTAGTTCTATGTCAATGTAGCCATGAATACTTGTTGTTCTGCAAGACAAGATGTAGTTTTTATTTTGTAGTAAATGGAATCTGTGCTTCTGTTATACAGCCGGGACCTTTAATACATCCCCAGATACCACTGCAAACCCATTACATTTTCTGGCACAGATACACTCCAAAAACCACAAGCTGAAAATGCAGTTGAACATCCAGTGGTTAAAAAAAAAGTGCCAAGAAATACTGCATCAAAAACTAGCGAAACAATTTTCAAAATCCAGTATGTGAACATCAGCTAACCATGACATACATGTAACATAGTAACATAGTTTATAAGGCCGAAAAAAGACATCTGTCCATCCAGTTCGGCCTGTTTTCCTATAAGTTGATCCAGAGGAAGGCAAAAAACCCCTGTGAGGTAGAAGCCAATTTTCCCCACTTTAGGGAAAAAAATTCCTTCCCGATTCCAATCAGGCAATCATAATAACTCCCTGAATCAACGACCCATCTCTAGTAACTATACCCGGTAATATTATTACCCTCCAGAAATACATCCAGGCCCCTCTTGAACTCTTTTAGTGAACTTACCATCACCACCTCCTCAGGCAGAGAGTTCCATAGTCTCACTGCTCTTACCGTAAAGAATCCTCTTCTATGTTTGTGTACAAACCTTCTTTCCTCCAGACGCAGAGGATGTCCCCTCATCACAGTCACAGTCCTGGGGATAAATAGATCGTGGGAGAGATCTCTGTACTGACCCCTGATATATTTATACATAGTTATTAGATCTCCCCTCAGTTGTCTTTTTTCTAAAGTGAATAACCCTAATTTTGATAATCGTTCTGGGTATTGTAGTGCACCCATTCCAGTTATTACTTTAGTTGCCCTCCTCTGAACCCTCTCCAGCTCTGCTATGTCTGCCTTGTTCACAGGAGCCCAGAACTGTACACAGTACTCCATATGTGGTCTGACTAGTGATTTGTAAAGTGGCAGGACTATGTTCTCATCACGGGCATCTATGCCTCTTTTGATGCAACCCATTATCTTATTGGCCTTGGCAGCAGCTGTCGGACACTGGTTTCTGCAGCTTAGTTTGCTGTTCACTAAAATTCCTAGGTCCTTTTCCATGTCAGAGTTACCCAATGCTTTACCATTTAGTATGTACTGGTGACTTGCATTATTCCTTCCCATATGCATAACCTTACATTTGTCAGTGTTAAACCTCATCTGCCACTTCTCTGCCCAATCCTCCAATCTATCCAGATCCATCTGTAGCAGTGTACTGTCCTCTTCTGTGTTAATTACTTTACACAGTTTAGTGTCATCTGCAAAAACTGATATTTTACTGTGCAAGCCTTCTACAATACCATTAATAAATATATTGAAGAGAATAGGGCCCAATACAGACCCCTGTGGTACCCCACTAGTGACAGTGACCCAATCTGAGTTTATACCGTTAATAACCACCCTCTGTTTTCTATCACTGAGCCACTTACTTACCCACATACAGACATTTTCTCCCAGTCCAAGCATTCTCATTTTATATACTAACCTTTTATGTGGTACCGTGTCAAATGCTTTGGAGAAGTCCAGATATACGACATCCATTGATTCGCCGTGGTCCAGTCTAGAACTTACCTCCTCATAGAAACTGATTAAATTGGTTTGACATGACTGATCCCTCATGAAGCCATGCTGATATGGAGTTATTTGCTTATTTTCATTGAGGTATTCCAAGATAGCATCTCTTAGAAAACCCTCAAACAGTTTACCCACAAGAGATGTTAAACTTACCGGGCTATAGTTCCCGGGCTCTGTTTTTGGACCCTTTTTGAATATTGGCACCACATTTGCTATGCACCAATCCTCTGGAACACTCCCTGTCAGTATAGAGTCCTAAAATATCAGAAATAAGGGTCTGGCGATGACATTACTTAATTCTCTTAGGATACGGGGGTGTATGCATCCGGTCCTGGCGACTTGTCTATTTTAATCTTTTTAAGACGCAGGTGTACTTCTTCCTGGGTCAGACAGGACTCTTTTAAAGAGGAATTTACTTTTATATTCTGTATCTGACAGTTAATTTTCCTCAGTGAATACAGTGGAGAAAAAGATATTTAGCAGCTTTGCCTTCTCCTCATCGCTCTCTGCAACTCCCCTCTCATTACTCTGTAAGGGACCGACACCTTCAGGTTTATACTTTTTACCATTTATATATTTAAAGAACATTTTAGGGTTAGTTTTACTTTCTTTGGCGATTAATCTCTCGGTCTCTAGTTTGGCTGTTTTTATTTGTCTTTTACATATTCTATTTTTTTCCTTATAGTTTTTCAATGCTTTCCTCGCTCCCCTCCTGTTTTAGTGATTTAAATGCTTTCTTTTTGTCATTTATTGCTTTCTTTACAGTTCTATTTATCCACATTGGTTTTTTCTTGTTCCTTAACCTTTTATTCCCATAAGGTATGTACCTCTCACAATTAGATATTAGGATGCTTTTAAAAATATCCCATTTTGTGGATGTATTTTTATTTTTGAGGATTTTTTTCCCAGTTAGTTAGGCCTATGGCCTCTCTTAGTTGGCTAAATTTAGCTTTTTTGAAGTTTGGTATTTTTGTTCCTCCCTGAAGAAACGCTCTTTTGAATGACAATTGGAAGGTTATTATTTTATGGTCACTGTTACCCAGGTGTCCCCCAACCTGCACATGTGTTGTTCTGTCAGGTCTATTGGTTAATACTAAGTCCAGTATGGCCGTCCCTCTAGTCGGGTCCTGAACCAGTTGGGAAAGGTAATTTTCTTTGGTTATTGCCAAGAACCTGTTTCCTTTATGAGATATACAGGTTTCAGTTACCCAGTCTATATCTGGGTAGTTGAAGTCCCCCATAATAACGACCTCATTATGATTTGCCGTCTCGTCGATTTCGTTTAGAAGTCGATTTTCTGTGGCCTCTGGTATATTAGGTGGTTTATAATAAAGTCCTATTAGTATTTTATTATTGTTTTTGGCTCCATTTATCTCTACCCACAGTGACTCCACATCTTCATGTCCCTCACTTATATCTTCCCGGAGTGTGGGCTTTAGACAGGACTTTACATAAAGGCAGACCCCTCCCCCTCTCCGGTTTTGGCGATCCTTTCTAAACAGACTGTAACCCTGTACGTTAACTGCCCAGTCATAGGTATCATCCAGCCATGTCTCAGTTACTCCCACTATGTCATAGTCCTCCTCACACATCACTACTTCCAGTTCACCAGTTTTATTAGTTAGGCTTCTGGCATTAGTGTACATACACTTAAGAGGTCTATGTATATATTTTACCCTACCTACCTTTCCTTCTGAATGTATGTCAAAGGTATACAGTGGTTATGGGAGGCCATGAAAAATCTGATCAACTGTGCAAAAATACATGTGAAAAAGTATGATATATCTTGAAGTCAAGAAAACTTGGGAGCAAAGAATTTGCATTGTTAGATATCTGCTGGCTGTAAGTCATGGGATGCTTTCCATTATATGCAATAAACAATACACACATTTCAAAAGACACCCATTTAGATTACTTTAGAAGAAGAACAACCACGTATGTATACCTCTCTGTTACATAGACATGTTGCCCCCGATCTGGGTGGGCTCCAGCCTTGGGTGATCAATTTGTTTAGGAACCGAACCACCTATAAAAATGAAACAGATTGCAAGAGATCAATCTAAAAAAAAAAGGATTATCCAAGAGTAAAGCCTGCATCAGACAGGCAGATTTTCTGCCAGATGATCGCTAACAAGTGTTCGTCGTAATGCTCGTTAGCGATCATCGATTTCCCAATGAATGAGAAAATGCTCATTCATCAGGCAATGCAGATCATTTGACATATTTAAAAATTATCGTTTGCAGGCAACAGATTGTGGTGTCTAATCGCGATCTGCTGCCGGCAAACAATGATTCAGTGTAGGGGGTATGGCATAATGATCATTCCTCCCTGTACTGAGGAGGAGATTGCAGCGGTCTCCTCTGCTAGTGAGCAGGTGATTGCCGGGAAATAAAGTTTTCTTCCTGACAATCACCGGCAGAATCGGGCTGTCTAATACAGCCTTGAGACAGTCCTCCCAGAGTGGGCAACATGCCGCTGGGTTCAGTGTCTGATGCTCCTGGGCCGGCTCTTCCTCTCCCTGCCGTGTTGACCACATAACCAGTTGTCTTGACACAAGGGGAGAAAGGTCACCTCTGCGGCCTGTGATTGGCTGCAACGGTCAAGTGCCTCCTTCAACGGATGTTGATCTCATCAAGGCAGAGATAGGAAGAGCCAGCCCCAGAGTGTTAGACACCGAACCCAGCGATGAGGACCAGGCAAGTATAATCTCCACTGTGGGAGGTATGTCTTTTTACTCTTGGACAACCCCTTGAAACTGATAACTCAAACAATATGCAAAAGAAAATCATTATAATCAGCATCTACACAGTACAGAAAAATTCATTTCCTATAGTGCCTTAAACGGGATGTCCTACAAATATTATATTTTCTTATAGTTTACAAAAAAAAAAAAAATAATAACTTTTCAACCGGAATGAAAAAAGTTGCACTAAGATCCAGTCTGCAATCTTCATTTCTTCATTCATTTTCTAACACCCTGATATTCAGTTTACAACCTGCTCCTAGTTTCAAACATTTCTCATGTGGTCAAGTTGTGTTGAGTTTCATCAGCTATCACAATTGCAGACCATGAAAACTAAACTAGAGAAGCAGCACACTGTCCTCTCAGGCTGCAGCCATGTCTACTACCCTGCTCCTCCCCTAAACTTCCTGCTCAGTGTGTGTGACGTCAGGCAAGGTCACCCAGCCGTTCTGTAGCCGAAGATTGAGAAGCGTGGGGGAAAAGTTTTTTCCCCAAGATCTCTTCTAAACAGCTTATGGCAGCAGTCTGTGGAGCACCTTATAAATGCAGCTGTGTGTGCACCATGGGTTACGTGTATTTGTACGATTTATGTTTTTTCAGTGTTTAGTTCCCCTTTTAAGAAATTAAAATGCATGTAAAGTCTGGCCTTACTTTCAGACTGCAAAAATGTTATGTACCTCATGCTCTAACTGAAGCCAGTCCTTCTCTGATGCTTGTTTATCCGGCCTGGAGATGATGTATGTATACAAGGAAAGCAGGAGACAGTTTTCTACATAAAAATAAAATGAAGATTTAGAGAATCAGTTGTGACAATTAACAAGAAACAAGCAAGTAAATTTCATAGCGCATGAGCCATTACTTGTAGTAACAGTGCATGAGCGAGATCAACAAGGTTACGTGAGATGTGTGGCCGTGTTAATCTGCCGGCAGAGGAAATGTCCACAGTTGTGGGGACGCCGTTAAAAATTTTAATTTGTTTGGATGAATGAATCAAATGAATCGATTTGCCTATAACTAGTTTTTACAAACCAAAATGACAAAAAAAAATGGAAACCATAAGCATACACTACATGCTCTCCACCCAGTTAGAGTAGGAAATGCACACTCTGGGCAGAACATAGGGTCACCATCATTGAAAAGTGACAATCTTAAAAATAATCTCATGTAAAAATGTTTTTTTTTAATTTAGCTTGCAGTTTTCTTCTGTGCCTGCAATAAGTATACATTTACCACACGCACAGTGCAGCTAGGACATACTGTAAATATAAGTTCCCCACAGCAGATTGTACTGCACAACTTTTGCTATTAAGGATGTGATTAAGGATTAATATCAAGATGTCTGTGACCTAATGCCATACAGAAGCATCAGTTTCTCACAGGTCCCCATCTTCACCAAATTATCAAAACTGAAAAGATCAAAATTCTCTGTAATCCAGATGACAATAATTTGCATCACAGATGCTGAGAAATGCCATTATTTTTGCATAACGAGTTTATATATGTCCCTTCACTGCCATAACCCAATTTCAATTTTTATCCATTTTTTCCATTAACAAAGCAAAGGTTAACAGCCAAAACAACAAAATTCAATATTTATTACCCTGGTTCTGTAGTTTACAGAAACACCCCATTTGTGAAAGTAAACTGCTGTACGGGCACACGGCAGGGCGCAGAAGGAAAGGTGTGCCATATGGTTTTTGGAGGGCAGATTTCACTGGAAAAATTTTAAGTTGTCATATCACATTTGAAGACCCCTAGAGTAGAAACTCCAGAAAAGTGACCCCATTTTGGAAACTACGGGATAAGGTGGCAGTTTTGTTGGCACTATTTTGGGGTACATGATTTTTGGTTGCTCCTATATTACCACTTTTTGTGAGGCAACGGCTAACAAAAAATAGCTGTTTTTCGGCACAGTTTTTATTTACAACGTTCATCTGACAGATTAGGTCATGTGAGATTTCTATAGAGCAGGTCGTTACGGACATGGCAATATCTAATATGTATAATTTTTAAATTTATTTAAGTTTTACACAATAATATTTATGAACAAAAAAATAAAAAATAAAAATAATAAAAAAATCACATTTTAGTGTCTCCATAGTCTGATAGCCATAGGTTTTTGTTATTTTTTTGGGCGATGTCTTAGGTAGGGTCTAATTTTTTTGCGGGATGAGGTGACGGTTAGATTGGTACCATTTTGGGGTGCGTATGACTTTTTGATCGCTTGGTATTACACTTTTTGTGATGTAAGGTGACAAAAAAAAAATGGCTTTATTTTACACCGTTTTTATTTTTACTGTGTTCACCTGAGGGGTTAGATCATGTGATATTTTTGTAGGGCAGGTTGTTACGGACGTGGCGATACCTAATATGTATACTTATTTTTATTTACTTAAGCTTTACACAATAATATTTTTGAAACAAAAAAAAAAATGAAAAATAAAAATCAGATTTTAGTTTCTCCATAGTCAATTTGTACGCTATTCGTACGCATTTGCGTATAGATTAAAATATGCGTATGAATAGCGTACGAATTTTAAAATGCGTACGCAAATACGCAAAAATGGCACACGAGCATGCTCGGACGAGTATGCTCGCTCATCTCTAACAAGGACGTTCTTACAAATCAGTTAGTGTGCTGACACATGTTCAGGTTTTTTATGCAGTTTTTGAAGCCAAAACTAGGAGAAGATTGGAAAAAGTGGAGCAGTTCTATCTGTCTAAGGCCTCTTTCACACGAGCGTCAGTCCGGATGCGTTCCGGAAAACTCGCACCAATCCGCACGCAATCGCAGTCAGTTTTGACTGCCATTGCGTACGTTCGTTCACTTTTTTCTGCGTGGGTGCAATGAGTTTTGATGAAAAAAACTGAATGTTTACAAACAACATCTCTTAGCAACCATCAGTGAATCACGCATTGCATCCGCGCGGAAATCTCGTCCGTGTGAAAGGGGCCTAATACTGTTTCTCCTTTTATGATCCACACCGGATTTTTTACTTTGAAAACCGCATCAAAGCCTGAACGTGTGTCAGCACCCTTACAGACACAAAGAAGCCACTTTTCTTCCTCCTTGAATATTGCACTTTGAAAGCGAAGATTCTGGGCTTTAATATGCTGACCGTATCTTAGTCATGCTGTACTACATACGCCAGTAGTAATGATACTTGCCAAATACTTCAATTACATGTTTTTTTAAAGTGTAAAAGGATCACTAACCTGAGCATGAACACAAGAGCCCGGCTAGCCTTTCATCATCTGCAAGAAGAGCCAGCAAAACGACAGTCTTGAGGGCCACATCGAGCGAAGCATTTGGACACAAGCACTGGAGCAGCACATGAGACCTGAGCAATCCCTGAAACCTAAAAACAAAGCTCTTCAGCACAGGCAGTACCCCACTCATCTGATACTGATGACCTGCCCTGAGGATAGGTCATCAATATCTAGAAAACTCCTTCTTTAAGTTTCATCCTTCCTCTTAAACATTTACAGCATATCAACAGGATATGCCTAAATATCTGATAAATATGGGCCCCACCAATCACTAGAATGGAGCTCCCATGACCCTGTCCTGGGCCAGCGAGCACCACCCATATAAAAAGTTAAGGTTCTTTGCATATATTTGACTTCTTTAGATAGGAACCTACAACTTCAAGATGTGCGCAAAAAAACTTACATTTTAGTGCACGGTAAATATAGCAGTAATGAAATTCAGAATCATACATATGTACAGTGTATTGCTGTATGTAGCATCAATTTGCTCTTTACACCTCAGTAAAGGTAACGTACACCTGTAGACTTGTTTCATGTTGCTTTCAAGTCCTGGTCTAAGTTTGTCTCTATGCATTCAGATGGTGGCCATTGGCCAGGACAGGGTCCAGGACACATATTCCAGAGCCAGAAACCATTTGAACCTGCATACATTTATGAAATATTTCATGAGGATATGCCTTAAGTGTCTAAATGGATAGGTCATTAGCTGTTTGAGAAGGACTTTGAGATTGACTAGCACTTGTAGTAGTTCCGCTACCTTCTCGCAGCTCACCAAGTACAGCACCGTACACTGTATAGCGGTTGTGCTTGGTATCGCAGCTCAGACCCATTCACTTCTATGGGGCTGAGCTGCTCCTAGGCCACATGACCGATTAACGTGAAGTCACATGGCCTAGGGAAAGCTGAGAAAAGGCCACAGCGCCACTGCAAAGGCCATTACCTTCTCAACCAGCTGATCAGTGGGGGTCCCGGGTGTCGAAGTGTTACTGATCCGAGGATAGGTCATCAGTTCTCCCATAATTCTTTTTTCATTAAAAATGTTGGCACCTTGTAGTAGAAAGGCCATAAACATTTAATAAGGAAATGTTTAAGAAAGTTTATCTTCATCTTTACACTAGGATCCAATCCTAATTTTTTTATGGAAAAAAAAAAAAAAAAACACATGGTGGAGAGGACACTACTTGGTGTCTCTTATTTTCAGTCCATGTTTTTGCAGATCGCACACGGACCCATTTATTTCTAGGGGGCTGCAAAAAATGCGGACAGCACACGGATGTCATCCATGTGCTGTCCACATTAGTATATGAACTTCTTGTCTGTATTGTGGAGAAGAATAGGCATAACAATATGGCGGGGCGGGAAAGTGTGGGACAACCTGGCGTGTTTCTGTATTTTTCAGGTGTTTGCAGACAGTAAAATGCTTACAGTCACGTGCATGAGGCCTTAGCGTCATTCGGTGCATACAATATATACAACTGTAGGCCATATAATACATCATTCTTTGGCCGCTGTGAACATACACTCCCGTACCTTCTGCTGCATTAGGTTAGACATAGTTACAAGTGGGTATTCAGGAAAAAGGTTTTGTTTTTTATCTTCTCTGCCTGTTTCTAGTATACAGGGGTTTTACCTCAATCTCAAAATGTATTACAACTGTGTATTACCTGGTTAATTGCTCAATGGAAGCATTTTCTGCCAATTTCACCAGAACGCGGAGCACCTGCTCTCGGACCGTTTCTTTCTTACATGTGACAACACTCGGTGACAAGAGCCGTACAATCATTTTAAACAGCGGATGCAGCATTTGTTCATCACTGTCCATCTCTACGTTAGTCATGGTACTAGGCGCTCGCTCGGCTTCTGATGGGGTCTTTCCCACTGCACGTCTCTGCAGCAAAGTCTCTACAACATCTAGGCTATAAAACACCAGGTTATACAGGGTCCTGAGCGAGGCCAGTGCAGGCTCTGAGAGTCTCGAGACCGTGTCCTTAGCACTGGCCATGGTACTGCTGTCAGTGCTGGAGGATGACATGGACTGATTATCAGATGTACCAACTTCTGATTTCTCCAGGGACTGCAGGGCTTGGTAATATGCTGTAATATGATACTCTACGAGAGGCAATATTTGCAGGGCCCCCGGAAGCCGACACATCTTGCTGAGATGCACTGGTCCTTTCTGGCATTGTGAGTGTCTCTTTTCTGTGCCTTCCTCGCCCAAGGCAATTGAATTTAGTCCCGATATGGCCATTTTTTGGTAGTCTTTAAGGGCTTCACATTGTGATGGAGACATACCATTGGAGCTTGATGTGCCTGCAGAGCTTAGGAACACAGAATACCAGTTAGGACACAGACAATATGTCATGTCAGTCAGGACTTACCTAAGCCTACATTATCAGGGCGGCGTAGGAACCAGCTACATTTATACTCTGCTCAGAAGGATATGCACTTGTGAACATGGATTGCTAGTCTAAATTTTCTTGTAGTATATATTGAGGGTAGCAGCCTCTTTTAGACTGAGCAACGCCCATCTACCTGGGGCTTCTGAGCAGAGTATAAATGTAGCTGGTTCCTACGCCGCCCTGAATAATGTAGGCTTAGGTAAGTCCAGGAGGGGCAGTCTGTTAGCGTTAGGTACCCATCTGCGGAAGCCACCTTGACGCCTGGTGGATGGGCCCGACACACGTTTGATCAAAAATGTGCGCAAAGAGCTTCTATTTTTTTCAAACTTTCATTTTTAGTAGGTATAATACCACTTTAATTTAGAATGAGCCCCATTCCTTAGTTCTACTGTTTGCATGTGAAATGTTGTGCAGCCATATTTTTATTATTTTTCTGTATGCTTGCTTTATGGATATGCACTTGTGAACATGGATTGCTAGTCTAAATTTTCTTGTCAGTCATGTTAAGACGCACGTCAGGTACTTTTCTACAGTTCACACACAATTTTGAAAAACTTTTGCTTTTTAGTTGTCCAATTTCAACATTACAAAGATTTATAGAAAACGTATTAACAGATAAAGGGTATGTTCACACATGGCTGATTTGCTTTAGATTGTCAGCCTGGATTTTGCAGGAAGAAAATCCACAGCATATTACCATAGCAGCAAAGTGATGAGAGTTTATCAAATGTTATCCATGTGCTGTGAACACAAAAATATCTGCAAGCAATCTGGCTGGAAATAGACCTCCAGTGTGGATTTTAAATCTGCGTGTCAAATTGTGTAGTAGATTTCATTCTTTACAATGTATAGAGTCAAATCCGTAGTAAATATGGTGCAAGTTACATTGTGGGGACACACCCAAATATTGCAGGAGGGATGTGCAGTAATGTTATTATCAAAGGGCTTCTCCAAGACCAGAAACACTGGTACAGTGCAAATATTAAAAGTCTCACTGTATTCTGGATTCAGCGCAAAGTTCCCTTATTCTCCGCTTCTGGTTCTCACTTGATTTGGAAGCGCGAGGTGCCATCTACATGCCGCTGCCAGCCTCGGCAGTGACATGTCCAGGCACAGCAGCTGACCACTGCCAGCCTCGGCATAGACATGTCCAGGCACAGCAGCTGACCACTGCCAGCCTCGGCATAGACATGTCCAGGCACAGCAGCTGACCACTGCCAGCCTCAGCATAGACATGTCCAGGCACAGCAGCTGACCACTGCCAGCCTCGGCATAGACATGTCCAGGCACAGCAGCTGACCACTGCCAGCCTCGGCATAGACATGTCCAGGCACAGCAGCTGACCACTGCCAGCCTCGGCATAGACATGTCCAGGCACAGCAGCTGACCACTGCCAGCCTCGGCAAGACATGTCCAGGCACAGCAGCTGACCACTGCCAGCCTCAGCATAGACATTCCAGGCACAGCAGCTGACCACTGCCAGCCTCGCATAGCATCCAGGAGCAGCAGCCAGCAGCAGCAGCACAGCAGCTGACAGCACTGACCACTGCCAGCCTCGGCATAGACATGTCCAGGCACAGCAGCTGACCACTGCCAGCCTCAGCATAGACATGTCCAGGACAGCAGCTGACCACTGCCAGCCTCAGCATAGACATGTGCACAGCAGCTGCAGCCTCAGCATAGACATGTCCAGGCACAGCAGCTGCCACAGCACATGTCCAGGCACAGCAGCTGCCAGCCTCAGCATAGACATGTCCAGGCACAGCAGCTGCCAGCCTCAGCATAGACATGTCCAGGCACAGCAGCTGCCAGCCTCAGCATAGACATGTCCAGGCACAGCAGCTGCCAGCCTCAGCATAGACATGTCCAGGCACAGCAGCTGCCAGCCTCAGCATAGACATGTCCAGGCACAGCAGCTGCCAGCCTCAGCATAGACATGTCCAGGCACGGCAGCTGCCAGCCTCAGCAGTGACATGTCCAGGCACAGCAGGTGACCGCTGGCAGTGGTGAAGTCCAGCGGGGACCAGTGGTGGTCCCAGGGCGTCGGTGACCGGGTGAGTCTTTTTTAATTCTTGCACCCTGCCTGGCCAACGGAAAATGGGTTCCTAGACTCGGAAAAAGATTTTGAATAGCTATAATGTTAAACAAAAAGAAAAGTTAATATACTTTACATAGAATCCGTGCTGTCTACGCTTTTGAACAGTTCAGTCAATCTCTGGCTGCAGCACTGATGCCTGCATGTACACATGAGACCGCTAGGCCAGCGATTGCCTGCAGAAGTCACACGGGTAGAAAACACATGATCAGCTGCAGGGAAACAAGCCAGAGATGACCTCCAAGGCAGCGCTGCTGGAGCAGTACCTTCAGTGGATTACACAGGTTTTTTTTTTGTTTTTTTGTTTTTTTAGCACCCCTTGCCCTTAAGGGAAACAATGTTTGCTAAAGGGGTTGTATATAGAGTTATTAGTACCTGCACAAGTTGAAGTGTGCTCTGGTTACTGCCAGGCGGCAAAAGGACGCCTTTTCTTTTTTTTTTTAATGCTATTTCAACTGAAGTACAGGTGAAAGTTATGTGCTTCACCTGTATTTATAATACTATTTAATTATCCAAAATTGCGGAACGGATACGGACCCAGAACAATGGAAGTGTGAACGGACCTTAATGTAACATACAGAGTACACCCACAGCAAATTCATTAAGTATACAGTGTATTACGTGGGTGGAAAAAACACCCTGTGAGCTCTCAGGTCGTGTAGCGTTTACTCCTCCCTCATGACGTGGATTTTGCTGCACAACAATTACTGCAGTACAACCACAATGTGAGAACATACACTTATAGATTCACTATTCCTATAACAGACATTATATCAATTTTTGCTGCTCACTTGGTGGATTGTGCTTGTTGTACGGAAGATACTGCCGGCCCGCTCAGATTACTGCTGAGAAGGTAGTACAGACCGGGTAGACCAAGAGGTTCCGACTGTTGCATTAAAGTACTTAGTAAAACCGAACCTACTGAAGAAAAAAAAAAATGTAATTAAATTATATTGTATAATGGACTGCTTATACAGCAATCTCACACACTTATTATAGACTGTGGACTCCGGTTATGGGCTGCTGCATAGTCCACTTTGTCTGCGGCGGCGGGGCAGCATATCCTGTCTTTACATTCAAAAAGCTTTGCTAAATTGATCACCATGTCAGTATTGGTGTATTAATCAGGGACTGCATACACAATACATTTCTGCTGCACTCCTGTCATTAACTTCTGAAAACACGATGGTGTACCATGTACAAATCACTCTACATCTGACAACTTACAAAGTTTTTTAATGGGTTTGGTTCTAGATACTGAAGATTAGATATGAGCGAACCTGCTCGTAACAAGCGGTTGAATGCTCGGATCCCCTGCCCGCAGCCATCCGGATCCATCCTCACCCGACTGTAAGTCAATGGGGACGGATCCATTTTGTGTCACACACACTAGTCACATACCAGTTTGAGACACCAAACGGATCCGTCCCCATTGACTTATAGTTGGGTGAGGACAGATCCGGATGGCTGCCGGCAGGGGATCAGAGCACTGAACCGCTCGTTACGAGCAGGTTCGCTCATCTCTACTGAAGATCTATCCTGAGGGTAGGTGATTAATATCAGACTGCTGGGGGCACCCCTACTGATCAGCAGCCACCAGTGGAAAGAACACAGTGGATAACACAGATCTGATGTAGAGGACAGGTCCTCAATAGCTAGAACCTGAACAACCCCTTTCATTTGAGAGCTAGGGACAACCAACAGCAGGGGGGTTGCTGTCAGCCATTCATTTCCCCTGCAGTGCCAAGTACAAGTGAAATGTAGTATTACATGAACGCCAATTCATTTGGATGGCTGCATGTAATTCTAAATGGTAGTCGATGACGCAGATGCACAGCCCTGGGTGAATGGGACCCACAGATATGTTTGAGTGCGCATTATTAGAACGTAGTTTATAAATGCATTGTGAACACAACCTCATGTCAACATTCAACTTGTTTCACATACATTAATTATACAAAGTATAGTGCTGACAAGGTGCACATTTTCCAGTTTGCTGACCTGCTAGGTACATACCTTGTCTGTCCAGGCTGTGTTTGCAGTAGGAAGAAGAAAATACTCGTGCTCGCTTCACTGCTGTATTTAAAGCTTCAGTGTCTACAGAGAAAAAGTACAATGTCTGCTTTTAGTGTTTAATACAATAAAATGTGCAGATTATACAAAAGGTTTCTCTATATTATATCAGGATGGGGGGGCTGACTGCTAAGAGACACTAATGACAAGAACGAGGGTTTCAAGTTCCTCGAACGAATGAAGCAATGGCTAAGAAAGTGCACTACTGACAAACTGTATCTTCATGCCCATAGAGAATGCGGGGACCAAGAAGTAGAGGTAAGCAGAAGACGGAAAGCATTTGAACAGTAAGACGAGTAAAGATTCTTTTTATTGATTTTTGTAACCCTTTCCTGACACACAACATGCCGTACATATACAGTGCACTGATCCAGTGGACACAGGAGCTGTGCTCGCTCAATCAGGGCAGGGCGTCATGTTGTAAAGGATGGGATTGGAGATGGCTCTGATGCCGGCTGTATAACCTCATAGCTGAAGTGGTCAATCCTGACAGCCACATCCAGGTGGTTTACAGAGGAAAAAGGCTCCCTCTGTCACCCCATCGGCTCCCCGTGATGAGATTGTGGGGTGACGATGGTTTTTATGGCGGCCTGAGGCTTTACAAAGGCCTTCGGGTCTGCTAGCTACAGAAGCCTATGAGGCACAGCCATAGGCAGGATCTCATAGGCAAACTCAGTGTAAAATTGAGATTCAGACAATCAAAAAGTTGTATGTACCCCAAAATAGAACCAAAGATAATGGCAAGTCATCCCACAAAAGATAAGCTCTTACACAACTCCGAGGGAAAATTGGACTGGTACGCCAGAGACTGATAGCAACATGGCACCCGTAAACCAATCCATTTGCTCTGCAAAAGCCAAAAGGTGGTCTTACCCTGCAGTGTACCCAAACAGCAGTTTAAGTTCACATTGGCATTTTTGTGCCCAGTAGAACTCAACTAATAATTTAAGGGATATAAGTCACAAATGGCACATCATATTGGGCACTGAAATGCCATATTTGTGGAAAATTGGCAATTTCCATTTTGCAAGATGCCCTGCGCATCAAAATGCTCACTAATTTCCTTGAGGGTTGTAGTTTGTGATATAAGATCACTTCTGGGCGATTCCAGTTATTTCTCCCCAGAGCCTCTACAGTTATCAGCACAAGAGGTGTGAATCGCATTAGGCTTCAGCTGCACATATTGTATGTCCAGACAAAAGATCAGGGCGTTTATAAAACCAGGAAAAGCTGCACAATTATAAGAGGGCTGACTTTTCACACTGGCATACATATTGGGTATTGACATGGCTTATCTTTAGAAAATATGCAATTTTCACTTTGCACAATTTGCGTTGCATTAATTGTTGCAAAACACCTATAGCATCTAAATGCTCACTACACCCCTAGGTAAATTCTATTTTATTTCACCCCAGAGCCTCCGCTGTTGTCGGCCAGTGCTGTATAAATCACCAAACTAGTCCTCAAATGCTGCAGCAGTGCACACGACGTTTACATGGCAGGGCGGGAATATAGCAGGACATCGTACCATTAGATCATCTTACCTGCCTTAACTGGAAGATGCACGTGCAGAGGAGAGACAGGCACGTGTGGTTTAAAACTGTTGTTGGCCCTAAAGGATTCCTTGGTGGGGAAGCTGGTCTTTCCTGGCTGTGGTGAAGGACACGATTCAAGCTTCACTGTCACAGAAGGGCTCTTTTTCGGGCTGAATTGCAAACAATAAAAAAAAAAAAATACACAGATTTATACAACAAACAGCAGATCTAGTTCAAAGAAGGTCCTGCCAGAGGTTGTAATGCTGCAGTAGCCGGACCTCCTATACATACGGCATATATTTATGGAAAATTAGTTTTCCAGTGTCTACTTATCCTGTGGTTAGGTCATCAATATTAGATCAGTGGGAACCAGTCATCCACAATCCCCACCAATCAGATGTTTTGGCAATTGCTGAGCCAAAGCAGAAAGCTCCATTCACTATGCAGCGGTCTGCAGGCTTACTGTATGAACAGGAGCGGAGCTGCACTACACTGTGTATGGAGCATTCTGCTTCCGGCTCCATTCACTATGCAGCGGTCTGCAGGCTTACTGTATGAACAGGAGCGGAGCTGCACTACACCGTGTATGGAGCATTCTGCTTCCAGCTCCATTCACTATGCAGCGGTCTGCAGGCTTACTGTATGAACAGGAGCGGAGCTGCACTACACTGTGTATGGAGCATTCTGCTTCCGGCTCCATTCACTATGCAACGGTCTGCAGGCTTACTGTATGAACAGGAGCGGAGCTGCACTACACTGTGTATGGAGCATTCTGCTTCCGGCTCCATTCACTATGCAGCGGTCTGCAGGCTTACTGTATGAACAGGAGCGGAGCTGCACTACACCGTGTATGGAGCATTCTGCTTCCAGCTCCATTCACTATGCAGCGGTCTGCAGGCTTACTGTATGAACAGGAGCGGAGCTGCACTACACCGTGTATGGAGCATTCTGCTTCCGGCTCCACTCACTATGCAGCGGTCTGCAGGCTTACTGTATGAACAGGAGCGGAGCTGCACTACACCGTGTATGGAGCATTCTGCTTCCGGCTCCATTCACTATGCAACGGTCTGCAGGCTTACTGTATGAACAGGAGCGGAGCTGCACTACACCGTGTATGGAGCATTCTGCTTCCGGCTCCATTCACTATGCAGCGGTCTGCAGGCTTACTGTATGAACAGGAGCGGAGCTGCACTACACTGTGTATGGAGCATTCTGCTTCCGGCTCCATTCACTATGCAGAGGTCTGCAGGCTTACTGTATGAACAGAGCGGAGCTGCACTTCACCGTGTCGATTTGGAACATTCTGTTCGGCCTCCCCATTCACTATGCAGCGCGTCTGCAGGCTTACTGTATGACGGAGCGGAGCTGCCACTACAACCTGTGTATGGAGCATTTCCTGCTTCAGGCTCCATTCACTGTATGTCTCTGGTGCCAGGGGATGCTGAACAAAGCTCTAGTGCGAGCTTTTTACTGAAAGGGGTTCTCCTGGGTCAGGAATAAATTCTAGCATTCAGACAACCTGTGGAAGGAAGATCATTTCACCACTACTTACCTCTCCGTCATGCCACCAATTCTGCAATCTGGGCTATACTCCCGTGATCGCCTTATTCCAATGATGTATTGATGGGATCTGCTCCTGTGTCTTTCTGTTCAGTTACATGTAGATTATGTAGCTGAAAGGGAAGACACAGCAGCAGATCCGGTGGAGATATCAGAAGATCCCGCAGCTAGTCGGGCCGTTATATCAGCACAGCCCAGATTGCGGAATCAGTGGCATGACAGAACGGTAAGTAGTGGTTATACGATATTCCTTTCATGGGTTGTCTGAATGCTAGAATTTACTCAAAGCCTCCAAGAACTCCTTTAATACTGAATTAATTGAGAAAATCAAATGGAATTCATCATGTGGACAATGCAGTCCAATCTGCAGGTAGCAAGGTTTATTGCAGGAGGAGCTGAGTAGATTGATATACAGTTTAGAGGGAAAAGATTTAGCATAACTTATTTCATTCCCTTAAACCTCTGCCCATTCAGGGCTTAGTAGTCGGGTGGGCAGTTCTACCAGTGATAGTTCTATCTATATACACACACTCATACAGATATACTATCAGTCACTGGGTAGGACCAGCCATATGAGCCTAAGCCCAGAATTTACACTGACTTTTTCCCTACAAGTCTATATAACCTGGCTCTGCAGCGACGTGCCATTCTTGCACACATGCAGTGGTGTACGTCCAATGGAGGAAGACCACGCAGCGCTATGGGGCCCGGCCACAAGCTGTCTCATCCTAGGAGGAGGCTTCAGCTAGCAGTGTGAATGAGGTAGAGTAGCTTGCCTTTCCTGTCTTACTAGCACCTCTGAATGTGGACAAGCATTCACTTCACTTACCGAGAAGTGAACACTCCCAGCAGTGGTGCTAGTAATAAGCACGTTGCTCTGGGATGATGTTTTTTGGTAATTGTGTCAGGGCAGGAGGAAGTGGGGAAAAATAGGCCTTTGAGGAGAAGGAGCCCCAGACAGAGTGACAGCCATCAGAGTAGGAGGGGGCATGCTTGGCCACGGTGGGACATTATCTGGCGGGATGCAGCGAGACCTGAACTCCTTAATGTATAATTGTGCAATCAGGAGTAGGGATGAGTGAACTTGTGCTTTTAAGTTCGGCATATAAGGTTTGGGTTATCTAAGAATTCAGTTATGGATTCCGCTACCACGGACCATAAGTCATGTGGTGGCAGAATCCATAACAGAATTCTCAAATAACCCGAACCTTGTACGCCGAACTTGAAAACACAAGTTTGCTTATCCCTAATCAGGAGCACCCACACTCCATTCAGGCCTGGAGACCACGATGTGTCTTGCTGACTGCACCTTAAAGGAGTTGTCTCCTTTTGCTATATGGATTCTTAGGATAAGTCATGAATATCAGATTGGTGGGGGGGGTGGGGGGGGTCGCCTGCCAAAACTCCCATCAATCAGCTGTTTGAAGAGAATGCAGCGCTCGTGTGAGCGCTGTATTAACTTCACTGTTTACCTGCTAGCCATCGATCTGATATTGATGAACTTCCCTGAGGATAGGGCATCAATATGGCAAAAGCAGACAACCCCTTCAAAAGGAGTCCGTCACCTGATCTGAGCGTTTTAGACCACTCAGATCAGGTTATAGACTGCTTTGGCCGGAACTACTTTTGTTCCAGCCGCCTCTCGGTAGGGGTTGCCGCGCTGCAGCCGGATCCGTGGCCCGCCTCCATGACATTTCACCCGCCGGAGTCCAGTGCTGCTAGTGTGAAAGTAGCCGTACCTATGTTCTCTTAATAGGCAAACAGGGAAGCCCTGCATGGGGAAAGGTTCTTCAGTGATGCAAGGAGGTATCTGTATTTCTTCTGTTCCATCATTGCCCCCTGGTGTTGTCCGCAGTCTAATGAACCTTAAGGGAACAATGTCGGGGGAAGCATTTGACACTAAAGAGATTCAATTTTGGCTTCCACTAATGGACATGAGGAAAGTGAATGGCACCAGGTGGGGGTGCAACAGAGCATACATGCATTATGTTTCCTATAATTTTCTTTTATGAGGGCCCCAGTTTTGGCTTGCAATGGGGCCCCTTGATTTCTATATAGGCCCTTGTACACACGACTGCTGAGGCTACAGGTCTTGTGACATCACTTGTGGTTTGGCGGGGACCACTGGGAGCTGCAGGGCTGGTAAGGAGGGAGCGTCAAAAAGTGAGTGGAGTATTTTTTATATTTTTACACATCTTCCTCCCTGCCATTACGGTCTAAGTTATGTTAACAAACCTGTTGACTAATTTACTGACCCATTTTCAGGCAATTTTTATTAGGTTTCAATAACATAGGAGGTATTTCACATTCTGAATGCATATATGGGGTGGAGCTGGTAAACTAGGAGAGTGAGGAACTGCGATCAGGTGGTTGTGAACATGTCATGAGCGCTGCAAAGTTATGAAAACTTCAAAGGCGCAGAGAGCAGAAATATTCATTGTGATTCAGGAACACGTTCAATTCAGGACATCCACAAGTTAAAGTGATTTCAGTGGAATACTACAAAACATTTACTTCAATGCTTTAGCATCATTTGATTCTCAGAGTGTTGGACATTTTATGTACTGCCTCAGATCCATGATACGAAACCTCCCTTATAACACAAATTAGCATAGGTGCCATTCATATGCGGTCCTGTTCCCAGGACAGTTTGGTGAAATTCAAGACTAAGCACCAGCTCCGCCCTGGAGTGGGTCTCATTACGTAAAACAGCCTGACAAAGCAGACACCTTGGTTTGCATTTCTTGGACCGGTTGCTTAGACAGTTCTGACAAGCAGACCTTACAAAAGGTACTTGCACGGGTTGCGGATCATGCGCGTTTATTCTGCAATCACTTTTCATGCAGAAAAACCACAGCGCAATACATTACCAGCAAAGTGAATGAGATTTGTTAAAGGGTTTCTGTCACCAGTTTTTTCGGTATGAATCAGGCTGACATTAGAGATGTGCTAATGTCACCTGATTCCAAATATATACCTGTTTTATTTACTGGTGCCCCCATTTTTATATAAAATGAACTTTTATTTTATGCAAATAAGGCTCCTAGGTGCAAGGGGCGTTACCTCTGCTCCTAGAGGCTCTGTTGATTGACAGGACCAGGCAGAGAAGAAACACTCAATTCACCATACCTTTTAAGGACCTTCAATGATGTCATGACCATGTGATCAGTCACATGGTTAGGATCACACAAACAGCCTGTCTATAATCCCATATACACACTGTATTGTGTATGCGCAGAAATTGACTTGCTGTGTAGATTTTAAAATCTGTAGCCTGTCAATTGTTTGGTGATTCTGCACCTTATGTAGACGTCAAAGTGGTTGTTAAAAGAAACAGAAAATCTACAACAAGAACGGCATAAAAACCGTGATGGTGAGGATTCATGTGTGGTTTTTCTGCAGATTTCCTGCACACATATACAGTTAGGCTGATACAGCCACATACAGAAGTCTGAAGGCCAAGTGACGTTTTTCCTTAGACGAGCACTGCACATTTTCACCAATGACATGAAGAATCAATAATACATTTTTACACCTTTTTACTATATTACTAGGTATGATATTAAAAACGTACATACCTGACCTGTGGCACCAGCGTTCTCCGCTCACAGTTCTGAAGTTTTGTTTTTAATTCAATCATCTCCGCATCTTTAAACTGTAGCTCTGATTGGAAAGACTGAATCTGGGATATAAAGTAAGTATACATCATAACATTAAAATGAAAAAAATACATGGCTTATAATAAAAGGACAATTTAGACAAATCTCTCACACCAAGAGCAAACACAGTGTTTTGTTTCATTTGTCAATGAAATGGGATCAAACTAGATAAAACCCTTTAATGTATGTAATTCATGCCCCTTGAACATGCAAAGTACAAGTAATGTCAAAGCTTATGTATAAAGCAATTCAGCTGGTAGAACAAGGTGTCCGATGGCACCCTGAATCAGTCAGGTAGCACCCAGTTGTCAATTCATTCATATATTTTCAGGAGGAAGAGGACCAAGAAATATGCTCAGAAATAATATTTTATGAGGAATGCATTTATTCACTACAAATAGAAACAAACATTTTATGTTAGGCTAGATTCACACTAGCGTTAAAGAAGAACTCCCGCAAAAATTTTATTCTCTGACCTGTTAGAAAGGTGCATGATATAATCTGTAGTGATTGTCATTTTCTTATGAGTGACAGTTTCTGTGAGTAAAAACCTCTCTTCTTATTGTAGCTGGGTCATGTGACCAACTCCCTGACCTCCAACTGACCCAGGACAGAAAGCCAGTAACTGCTCTATTCATTCCTATGGGAGCCTCACTTTCAGTCTCATAGGAATACATAGAGAATTAGACTTCCTGTCCACACAAGTCTATGTGTGAGTTGGTGGGTCTAATTCTAGTCACATGACACATATAAGAAACTTCAGGATGATAGAAGTCAAAAATTCTGACACTGGTAAGAAAATGACATTCACTACAGATTACATCATGTACATTTCTAGCAGGACATGGAATAAAATTTTTGTCGGGAGTTCTTCTTTAACCACTTCAAGTCTGCCCATTGACTATAAACGTCCTTGAGCTTTGCCCCCTGTGTGCAGCACCTATACATAGAAGCTCCATGACTCAGCTGCCTCCTGACAGCCAAGAACATGGAGCTTTAACCTGAGACCTTTTTTCCTGGCCTCCAGGCTTTTGATCACTCGGACAAGCTGTCAAAGCCATCACTAATGCTTGTACTATCTCACTCTCATTACTGACGGTCACAGAGCAGTTTACAACTACATTTTGGGTGTTTTTGCAAACTTCAGAATCAGGAAAATAAATATTCAGGTTTGATTTGCGGTTTACCCTTGCTATCTTATGGAAAAATGAATTAAAAATTGAAAATCTGCAAAAAAAATATATTTATTTTAAATTTCACCTTCCTTCTGTTTTAATTCTTGTGGGAAATCTAAAGGGTTAAACTTTGTAAAATCAGTTTTGATTACATTGGGGGCTGTAGTTTCTAAAATATGTTCATTTATGGGAGGTTTCTATTATTTAAGCCCCTCAAAGTCACTTTAGAACCGCAAAGGTCCTTTAAAATTAACTATTGGAAATTTTCATGAAGATCTTAAAAATTACATCTAAAATTTGAAGCCTTCTAATGTCCTAAAAAAATAAAATTACATTTCCAAAATTATGCCAACATAAAGTGGACATATGGTGAATGTTCATTAATAACAATTTTATTAGATATCCCTATGCAACTTAAAAGCAGAGAAATTACTATTTAAAAAAATTGTGATTTTTTTTCAAAATTTTCAGTAAATTTAGATTTTTTATAAATAAAGGTAAAATATATTGACTCAAATTTACCATTAACATTAAGTACAATGTGTCATGAGAAAACAATCTCTGAATGGCTTGGATAAGTAAAAGTGTTCCAAAGTTATTACCACATGAAGTGACACATGTCAGATTTGATCTTGAAGTGGTTAAGGCATGAAAAAGCCTGCTGGTCCGGCATTGCTGGACTATAATGGGGAACCTGCGGAGACCTGGACGCAACCTGGCAAACATGCCGAGAATGGGCCGGACAAATATTGGTTTGGGTATATATGCATATATATATATATGAGGCCTTACCATCACAAGATATGGGTCCAACACTATTACTGAAAACATTTACCTTTTTCATCATTTCTTTTTCCTTCTCGCACTGCATTTGTGTCTTCTCCTTCTCAGACACGGAGTGAGCAATTCTTTGCTGCTCAAGGCTGGACTCTGTCTGACGCAAGGCATCACGCAAAACTTTAATTTCGCCATTCTTGACAATAATGTCATCCTGTAGCGCCTTCAACTGCAAGTAAAAAATGAGAAACACAAACAAACTTAGCTGCTTTATCCAAGTCAAGTTTGTATAGAAAGATTAAGACAGACACTGATGAAGGAGCTTCCTGAACAAGCTGCCCAAACTTTTACCACTGTTGACCTATCCTCAGGACAGGCCATTGATATTGGATCGGCGGGGGTCTGGCACCCTGCATTAGCTGTTACCTTGTAGTTCCGGCCATTGTGTACCAGCTCAGTCCACTACAGAATACTGGTACTTGCCCGACAGCAGATGTTCGGGGAGATAAGGTTCGGTCAAGCAGGATTCGAACTCTGATTCTTTTGTTCTCAGGAGATAAGCTGCTGCCAGATGTGTCTATGGATTTATAGCCCGTCCACATTTACCACATGCTCGGCCAATATATGGGAGGATTGGGAGAGAACATATCAGAAGACCATCCCTCAGTGATATATATTCTCCCCCTGGAGAAGCTTGTTACAGCAGTTCTGACAACAAACCTCCAGTCTAATCAATGGCAATTTGCATGTTGCAGCAGATTTCCAAGAACCCATCCACGAGCAGCTTCACTGACTGCCCTCCCTATAGAGCCCTTTCAATCTGGAAATCAATGGCGGTCCAAGATGACAGATTTCTAGTTAAATTAATGACTGTTGGGGGCAGCGCTGTTGGGACGCCAACCCATCACTAAAATGGAGGTTCTGAATCACTCCAGTCATCTGCATTTCACCCAAGGGTAAGAATCCATCACAGTAAACAGAAAACCAATTCTGAGCACATCATATCCACACAAAGCCATGTTTAAAGAAGCACGTCCAGAAAATGTATATTCTCTAGTTTATTAGAAGGATACATGATGTAAATGGTAGAGAAGGTAATCTTCTTACTAGCGGCTGTATTTGGGAATTCTGCACCTTATTCTGGTCCCTAGCTGCATCTGATGGACACCGACTCTCCAACTGACACAGCATCTTAAGGTGGATTTACAATGCCGGATTGTCCAGCAGATTGTCGGGATGAACATTCCTATGAACGCTCATTCCTGATAAACCGTCCATGTACAGGTTCCACAGATCACCCAGTGAACCAGCAATCTTTCACGCGGACACCTAAATCATCATTTCTGGTCAGCAGATTGTGTTGTCTACGTGGAATTCTGCTGCCCAGAAGCTATGAAGCAGTAGCCATCATTCATCCCCATAGACTGGAGGAGGATCCCGGCATGTAAATGCAGCTCTTCACCTCCACTGACGAGCAGGCAGGAACGCTCCATTGGGCAGTGTAAATCTAGCATTATGAAAGTCAGTATCTCCATTCCCATGGGAACTTCAATGGCAGTCTCATAGGACTGAATAGAGAAACTGACGACCTGTCCACACATAAGACGCTGTATTAGGGTACATTCAGACAACCGTATCTGTTTTGCGGTCCGCAAATTTTGGATCCGCAAAACACGGATACCAGCAGTGTGCGTTCCGCAAAAGGCCAGCCTTAGGATAGAAATGCCTATTCTAGTCCACAATTGTGGAGAAGAATAGGACACGCTCTATTTATTGCAGCGTCACGGAGTATGGATGCTGACCGCACACAGTGTGCTGGCCGGATCTTTTGCGGCCCTATTGAAATGAATGGGTCTGCATCTACTCTGCAAAACTGTGGAACAGATGCGGACCCATAAATACAGTCGTGTGAACGTACCCTTAGGCTACTTTCACACTTGTGTTGTTAGTTCCGGCAGAGGATCTCTATACCATAATTAAACTGATCCGTTTTGATTTTGCACATCAGGATGCATCCGTTCCGTTAGGATGCGGTTGTGTGAAATCAAAACTGAAAAAAAAACAGATCAGGCACTAAATACATCGAAAGTCAATGGGTGACGGGTCTCCTAAAAAACAGATCAGTCACCATTGACTTACATTGGTTTCAGTGCCGGATCGTTTTTTTTCCGTTTTTATGACCGGACACAAAACTACAGCTTGCTGCGGTTCTGTGTCCGCTCACAAAACTGAAAGCTGATGGAACAGAAGACATCCTGAACGGATCTCTTTCCATTCAGAACGCATGAGGACCAAACAGAACAGTTTTTTCCGGTATTGAGATCCTCTGCCACAACGCAAGTGTGAAAGTAGCCCAAATTGGAGGACCAGAAGGGACTGGATAAGTCACAACTATAGCCACCATAGCTTCACTGCAACTTACATCATGTACCTTTCCAATGGGCCAGAGAATATTTTTTTTCTGGAGTGCTTCTTTGACCACTTCCCAACCATCCATAGACTATAAACGACCTGGGTGTCCCTGCCTTCTAGATCGCTGAATACATGAGCTCTGTGTATTCAGCTAAGGAAACGCTGTGCACCAGGAGACTGCAGGAGCTGCCGGGTCTTCTTTAGACCTCAATCAGCCATACAGTGAGGCTGTACAGCATAGTATACTGCTGTAAACCTCTCTGGGGAGTGTGTATTCCCCCTGGAAATGGGACTACTATGTTAAAGGAAATCTGTTATCAGGATAATCACTATGAAGTAAAGCCTTAGACTAAAAGCACTTAGTACCTTATTTCCAGATGTGCCTTTGTTCCAGCAATAGATGTTTTCTATCTTCTGAAAATCCAGTTTATTTGGTATGCAAATGAGCCAGTAAGGAGCCCAGAGGGGCGTCACTCTTGTAGGAAGGAGCCCAGGCACGCCTCCTACATCACATTCAAGTCATAACTCCACCCCCTTTTCCCTGCTCCCAGCATGAGGACAGGTTTGGGCACTAGCAGGAGGCGTGCCTGGGCTCCTTCCTGCAAGAGTGACAACCCTCTGGGCACCTTACTGGCTCATTTGCATACCAAATAAACTGGATTTTCAGAAGATAGAAAACATTTATTGCTGGAACAAAGGCACATCTGGAAATAAGGTACTGGGTGCTATTAGGCTAAGGCTTTACTTCCTAGCGATTATCCTGGTGACAGATTTCCTTTAAATGTCCCCCAGAGGTCTTGCACGACCTCATGGGGAACACAATATTTGTTATCGCCGCTTCCGTAAAGAATGGCTCTATAAAAACATCACATGATCTATCCCATCAGGTGAACGATGTTAAAAAAAAAAATTAAAAATTTTGCCAAAACAGCTATTTTTAGTCACCTCACCTTCCAAAAAAAACATAGGGGGTCATTTATCATTCTGAAATATTCAGAAGTTGCGCCACAATCTGCGGCTTTGCCCCGCTCACGCCAGGTCTAAATAAGTGGATGTGACATGGGCAGAGGACAGGCCGGCAGGTCTGTCTCATTTACCATTTCCTATGCCTGGTTTAGGAGTAGAAAATGGTCTATAAGTAAACCAGCTAGGAAGTCGTCTTACCTTTAGAACTGGCGCTGGATGCACCAAAGTTATGGGGAGGCCAGCGCCTCTACATAACTCTGGCGGATCCACTGCCGGCTTAGGGCTTTATTAAGACTGCTGTCTAAAACGCCAGTCTTAATAAATTTGCCCCATAATATCAAGCGAACAAAAAGTTATATGTACCCCAAAATGGTACAAATTAAATCGTCAATTCATCCCAGCAAAAAAACGAGCCCTAACTTAAGACCATAGCCAGAAAAATAAAAAAAAAATATGGCTCTAAGAAACTGGTAACACAAAAACATGCTCTTTTTGTCTAAAACTTCAAAAGTTTTGCTGCAAAAGTAGTAAAACGTGAACAAAAGATTATAAAAATTTGGTATCGTCATAATCATATCAACCTGCAGAATAAAGTTATGATACTGTAAAGTGTATAAAAATAAAAATACTGACAGAATTTTTGCCCACCTCGCCTCCCAAAAATGAGATAAAAAGCGATTAGAAAGCCAAATGGTACCAATAAAAACTACAGCTTGTCCCGCAAAAATAAGCCCTCACACAGTAAAGTCATCCCAAAAAAATTTTATAGCTGTAAAAACCATTTCAGCAAATCCCATGTTAGAAAAGATACCGCTTCTTCCCTTACGAGCCCTGGCGTATCCCCAAACAGCAGTTTACAACCACAATTGGGGCGTTACTGTACCCAGGAGAAAATAGGTAGCAAATTGTGGGCAGATATTCTCCTGTGAAAAAATATGGACCTAAAGCACTATTTTCTATTAAAATAAATAAATATGCAATTTTTCATTTTCACAGCCAAGTGTTATAAATCCTATGAAACATCTGTTGCTCAATACACCCCCTTAAAATTCCTTGCATGGTATAGTTTCCAAAATGTGGTCACTTTTTTTGGGACGCCACTGTAGGGGTACGTCAGGGTCTCTTCAAATGCAACATGGTGCCCAAAAAGCATTCCAGCAAAATCTGCCCTCTAAAAACAATATGGCGCTCCCTGCCTTCTGAGTCCCGTCGTGTGCCCATATAGCAGTTTACAATTATATGTGGGGTTTTTATGTAAACTGCAGAATCAGAGTAAGAAATATTGAGGTTTGTTTTGTTGTTAACCCTTGATGTGTCACGGGGAAAAAAAAAAATAGATTAAAATGGAAAATCTGCAAAAAAAAAAATCACCTACCATTTGACTTTCATTCCTGTGGAATACGTAAAGGGTTAAACATTTCTAAAATATGTTTTGAATAGTTTGAGGGGTGCAGTTTCTAAAATGGGGTAATTTATGGGTGGTTTCTATTATGTCAGCTCCTCATAGTGACTTCAGAACTGAATTGGTCCAACTTGGAAATTCTTACAAATTTAAAAAATTGCTTCTAAAATTAAAACCTAAATATCTAAACCTCTAACATCCTTAAAAAAAATTACCAAAATGATGCCAACATAAAAGTAGACATATGGTGAATGTAAATTAAATAATTATTTTATGAGGTATCACTATCTGTCTTAAAAGCAGAGAAATTCAGATTTAGAAAATAGTGAATTTTTCCAAATTTGTGGTACAAACGTATTGACTCAAATTTACCATTAACATGATGTACAATGTGCCATGAGAAAATAATCTTACAATGGCTTGGATTAGTAAAAGTTATTACCACATAAAGTGAGACATGTCAGATTTGCAAACTTAGGCCTGGCCTGGAAGTGGTTAAGGAGCAACTCTCACCTGTTGCTTTAGTTCTTCATGCTGAGACTGCAAAACTTCAAGCGCAGAGGTCTCATTATTAGTTCGTGAGTCTATGAAAATAAAATGATGCCAAGTTTGCATTTATTATTTACTTTTTTATTGAATCCACACCAGATCACTGTTTAGCTGCATGGACCAAGTGTTATCCTAATTGTAATTGGGACGCTTTCAACATAAACGACGGCCAATGCACATCCTACGTTTTTTGTGACAACAGGACACAGGTACAGAGGCCAGACTGAAGTCTAGTACAACTAAGTGCAAACAAGACATTGGCAGCGGGTGGGGAAATGTGAGCGAAATGCAATTGTGTACGCAAGAGAACAAGAGGATCAGCACCCCAGAAAAATAAAACTGGCCACAGATTAGTTAGGCCTCATGCACACAGCCGTTACCCCATCGTTCTGTGCAATGGGGACCGCAAATACACAGGCACTATCCCTGCGGCTGCCGCAGATGGTTCCAGGCCCATTCAACCTAAATGGGTCCATGATCTGTCCGCACCTCAAAAATTAGAACATGGTATATTTTTTTTGCACGGAGAGAGACCCCACAGAAGTGCTCCACAGTGCTTCCGTGGGGTTCATTGCCTTCGTTCCGCATCACACCTTCCAAATTGCAGGCCCATTCCAGTGATTGGGTCCGCATCAGTGACGCGGCACACAAATGCAGGGGTCCATATATTGTAGAACCGCTGTTTGCGGCCTGCAATATGGACACGGCTGTGTGCACGAGTTCTTAAAGGGGTATTCCAGTCATAACAGCTTATCCCCTATCCACAGGAAAGGGGATAACTATCAGATGGGTGAAGCACTGTTCTCTGCTACCTCACGCGCTCCCACAGAAATAAATGCATTTCCAACCAGCTGCTCCATCCATTTCAGGGGGGCTCCAATTTAATACCTATTTAATAACTGGTATATCCCTTTAAAAGCACGGGAAAGTGTTAAAAAAAAAACACAAAAAACACACAATTTAGCAATGGACAACATATGGGAGAGATCAAGCACTTCCAACAATCACTTGATATGTGCATACTTGGAAAACATCTCTTTAAAGGGAACCTGTCCCCAGCGACCTCTCTATCCAACTGTTTGCATAGACACATAGCTGTGGTTCCCCTTAAAACCTTTTTCTTTTGTTGATCTAAAGGCTCCGTTCCAGAGTTATGACACTTTTTCTTATTATGCAAATTGGGACTTTAGTGCAAAGAGGGCGTCACCATTGCTTTTGTTGCATCCAAGCTCCACTCATTTCAGTGACCAGCCCCTTCCTGGCTGTTTTGATTGACTGGGTCGGGTCGGGCCGTGGCAAAGCATCGAAGGAGGGGCTGGTTATAGAAATGAGTGGAGCCTGGGTGCAACAAGATCAATAGTGACACCTTCATTGCACCAAAAGCCTAATTTGCATTAAAGGGGTTGTCCGAGATATGAAAAAAAAAACATGAAGTACTTTAAATCTGATGGGCAGCAATATATAACTAAGTTAAGCAAGTTTTAGGCAAAAAAAAAAAAATAAATCTATATTTCTTCATTTCCCTGGTTCTCCCCTGGCTTTGTTTACCTGCAGTAATAACAATCTCTGCCCCTCCCCCTGCTCTGCTATGCAAAGGGAGTGAATACAAGAGCTGGCCTGAGTGACATGTCTGCTGGAATACTCAGCAGCATGTTGTATGTGTAGGACTACAAGTCCCAGCTGTACAATTAACACTGCTTATACACACAGGGTCTTCCCCCTACCTGTTCTTGATCAGCTCCAGTATCAGCTCTGTGTCTGTATGGTGAGGAGAGCAGATCCTGTGTCTCTTTACATCTGCAGCTGCTGTTGTAAAGCCTTCAGTGTGTTCTGTCTGAAGGGGTTAATGTTTTATCCGAAAGAATCCAGGGAGAGAACAGATAGCAGGAGACCAGCAGAGCAGGGGGGTGTGGCCAGCACAGTGACATCTCCTGTACAGGCTCTGTGCAGGAATATAAGATTAGCAGGGAGGCAAGCTGACATTACAGGTCATGTGACCCTCATTGAAACCTGAGAAACCAGCAGCTTTAGAAGCAGAAAGTGTAGGGAAAAGCTGTTGTATTTCACTAGGTAGAAACATACAAAGGACAAAAAAAATAACTCCGACAACCCCTTTAAAGAAAAAGTATCATAATCCTGGAACGAAGCCTCAGATCAGCAAAAGGCAAAATGTTCTAATCAGGCTGACCACAGCTATGTGTCTATACAAACCGCTGGTGACAGGTTCCAAGTGGTGGACTCATCCCAGCTTATATAAGAATGCCGCAGGAACAAGGATTCACTTTTTACAAATGGAAACCTGAATATGAATATTTTGTAATTGAATACGTACTCGGGATATCTCTTCCTCGTTTTGGCGGTGCAGGTCTCTGCGGCTGTAGGAAGGCAGATGTCGGTCGATTGCTCTGGATATGATTTGTACGACTGGTTGCCGCCCCATAGTCCTGTGTATAAGCCTGAGAGGCTATGATGTCAATCTCCTCCAAATCATCAGCTGTGAAGTCTTCCCCGTCACCAAACACATCCTCCATGGCTTCAGACTCCGCACCGCTGGCGGATCGGTAACGCTTTGATGGAGGATAAGCTCCTCGATCACTGCAGGAAGAATGGAGACTTTGGTGTACGGCAGGGGAGGAGATGGCATTAACCCTATGAGCACCGTATAGCACGGATAAATCCCTTTTCTTTGCTGTAAACAGGGGGTTTATTGACATAATGTGCCCGCAGGTCCTCTGTAAGAAAGAACACAGCCAAACCTTTAGACACTACGAAGGCTGGAAGTTCTTAAGATTACTTCCAGTATTTTCTGAAAAATAGCAACAATGGATCTAAGTAGAAATTCCTTAAAGGGTTTTCTGGGTTAACAATACTTACAAGCGTTCTTCAGGGCAGGTGGGGGTCCAGGTACGCCACTAGGTACAGCAACTACCACTGAGAAATGGGCCAGAAGTACAGCTCCATCCTGACAGTAGTGGCCGGGTTACTGAAGCTCCGCCCCCATTTGGGGTGCTAGGTGTCAGACCTCCACAGATAAGATATTGATGACCCGAGGATAGGTAATGATTATCGTTAACCCAGAAAACTCCTTTACTTTATCATCTGGTAAGGCAAGGTGAACGCCTCAGGCGGCAGCGGTAGGACAGCAGGATTGGAAGCGCTTTACTCCATATTCATCTGTATCACCGTCCTCAGGATGGCGATACAGATGGATGCTGCGCTGGGGCAGGGGAGAGGAGTCTTCCTTCCCCGTTAATCTGATAGGCTGAGGCCTAGTGCCTGCAGCCAATCAGAGGTCGGTGCAGGGGGTGTGTCCCTGCACAGCCTGACAATGGCAGCACTGATTGGACTGCATGACTGGATCGTGCAGGTACACACCCCCAACTTCTTACCACCCCTTTGTACCCTTACGTTAGGGCTACATTGGTCGCACAACACCTGTCACGGCCAGGATCGCTGAGCAGCGCTGATCCCATAGAAATGAATGGGATCGCCATGGCAGTTGCAAGAAGTACAGCCATGTTGGATTTCTTGCGACTGCTGCGGCAATTCCATTCATTTCTATGGGATCCCCGTAACTCAGAGATCCTGGCCGCGACCAGTTTTGCCGTGTAGCCCTAGCCTTTCTGCAGACTGCTAGCAACGCATTCATAACTTCTAGTAGAAATAATAAAGGAATGGCACAACATAGAGCCATAAGAATAGATGCTCCAGAATTGTCATTACAAGGTGGAATGCATGAAGCTATTAAAACAGGCATGTCAGGAGGGTGAGAGGTCATCTTTAAGACCAGGTTTCGGTAGAGACACATTAGGGGATTTCCTATAGGTTGGATATGTACCTTTGTTTCATAAAGCGATAAATGAGATTAATTCCTCAGTTTCCTTATTGAAGGGGAAAAAACGCATCAAATCTGCAACTAACATGTGTCCTACTTGTCAGAAGAAGCTTGTGTCTGAGGCTCCAGTAACCCCTCTCTGCTATTGGCCACACTGGAAAAACCGCACCAACCTACCTGCTGTGCAGGCTACACACGGACAGCTGTGACTGAAGGAGCTGTACTAACATCTAATACAGATGTGATTAACACTTTCATGTCCTCCTGCCATCTTCCCACATAACCTGTAAAGTGGAGTCACGGCACATAAAATAAACCTCCGCAGTATGCCTCACCCGGCCCGGTACCTGTCGGAGCTCCCGGGCTGCGGGCTCAGGGCCCGGCCTTCTCTTCTCCACTACTTCCACTCATGCTTTGGCGGCCACAGGGTCACAGGAAGCAAGCAGCCAATCAACGACCAGATTATAAATCCCAATCATCTGATAGGACGGAGGAACGCTATAGATGTGAAAGCTCAGCTGATTGGTTGACGTTACACTCTATGTCCCGGCACAGCGGCCACCTCAGATCGTTTTAATGGGTTTTTTTTCTGAAGCCGAGAGGAACCTACTGAACCGTACTAGCCTCTCAGTCTTCATTGTTACATTTCACCCAGGCCAAGATTAAAAAGTGCTGCTTTCTTTATTGTATTCTGCCTCTATAAATGTCACATAATTTATGGCAGGGATCAGCAACTTCTCCTCCAGCTGTTCTGAAACTACAACTCCCAGAATCCTCCTTTCACTGCTATAGTTGTTACTAGAACAGCTCAGCAAGTTTGCATGCTGGAAGTTGTAGTTTCACAGCTGCTGGATTGCTGAAGCTTGTTGCTCCCTGGTCCATGGAATCTGTTTGGGTTTGTTGGGGTCAATTATCTGCTGGATCAGCGCTTCCATCAATTTTGTTCATCTGCCTTTTCAATAGCATAAGTGTGAAAGAAGCCTTATTAAAGGGGTTTCGCCATCATATACAATGGGGGCATATTGCTAGGCTATGCCCCCATTGTCTGATAGATGCGGGTCCCACCTCTGTAACCCATACCTCCCAAGTGTCCCTCTTTTGGAGGGACAGTCCCTCTTTTTGACCCAAGTCCCTCTTTGCTCGTTAAATGTCCCTCTTTTTGACCTGGGGAATTAATTCATACATGCACATTAATAATTTTACTAAATTTGCTCCTCTACCTGCATATTATACTAAAACTTCATTATTTGGTACAATTTTGACTTTAAAATATCTATAATCTGATTATTTATGTGCTAATATATATGGACATTGAAGCACAAGAAAAAATTTGCCGCAGGGGCTCCAGTAATTATGTTTGGGTGGAGTTAGAGGCGTGGCCTAGTATGAAAAAAACTGCTGTGATGCGCGCCGCACACATTGTCCCTCTTTGCAATTTTCAAAAGTTGGGAGGTATGCTGTAACCCACACCTATATCGAAAACGGAGCCCCGCAAGGTGGTGGTTAGAGGACTCCGGTCTGGCCACCACCAAGCTGGCTCCCCATAGAGTGTACCGCGCATCACTGGCCAGCGCTCCCATTCACTTCTATGGGCCCATTGGAAACAGCCGAGCTAGCGTTCAGCTATTTTCAGCAGCCCCATAGAAATGAATGGAGGGCGGCTGTGTCCCCATTGTCTTAGATGAGACAACCCTTTTAAGGCTTTTATGGTAAAATAGGGGCATATAAGCCCTTCCCCTGGGAATGCCCTAGATCCCCCCAGAAACCCATTTATGGGCAGCATGTGCATTAGCCCCGGCCCATTTACTGGCCCAGGACAGCACAAATTTGCCAGGACTCTGAAAATAAGGGACAGTCATGGCAAATTCGGAACAGTTGGGAACTATGGAACACTATAAATATATAAAATCCTAATATCAAGTGATCAAATAGCCATATGTACCCCAAAATGGTACCAATAAAAATGTCACCTAATCCCTCATACCATCGCCAGAAAAATAAAAAAAATATATGACTTTCAGAAAAAGGTGATACAAAAACATGTTTTTTTTCAAAAATGCTTTGCGTAAAAGTGGTAAAATATATAAATCACTGTATAAAATTGGTATCTCTGTTATCATACTGACCAGCAGAATAAAGATAACATGCCGGTTTTCCTGCACAGTGCACACCGCAATAACAAAACCCAAAAAACAATGTTGCAGTTGCTGCCATTTTTAAAAAAAAATTTTTTATCCTGCTCCCCAAAAAGCTAAATAAAAAGTGGTCAAAACTTCGTAAGTACCCCAAAATAGAACCAATGATAATGGCAATTCATAGCACAAAAAAAAAAAAAGTCACACAGCTCAATCGAACAATAAACATATAGTTGTCAGAGAATGGCTGTACTGGTCCCCAGAGGCTGTTCAATAGCAACATGGTGCCCATAAACCAATCCATCAAAATCTGAGCTGCCAGATCCAAATGATGTCCTTTCCCTTCTGAACCCTGCAGAGTACGTCCACGTCCACACCTATCCTCAGAATAGGTCATCAATATCAGATTGATGGTAATCCGACTTCCAACACCCCTGCTGATCAGCAGGGGCGGATTGGGAACTTAAAGTGGCCCTTGAAAAAAAAAAACTAAAAGTGGCCTCATTTTGTAGGCAGGTCCAAATTAACAGAAGGTGGGGCTACACATGTAGGCAGGGTCAAAAATACCATGGTGCAAAATACCATCCCAGCAGAACCAGATAATACAATGTAGCACAATATCCTGCCCCAAAAGCTGGTCCTCTGTGGTGGCCATCAATAGCCACCATCTTTTGTCCTCCTCCTCCAGTTGTCTATGGAGCAGGGGGTTAGGAGGTGAGGTGTGGGCCACAGCAGTTGACTTCAGCAGAGCATGTGCCTGGGTACACGAGTACCTAAGCGCTTATCAAGCTAGAATTGGGGGTCGGATGTACTGACTGAGCGCTGGTGCCCTGCTGGTAACCGTGAGTTACTACTGCTCTGAGAACTGCAAGCGGTTATGTGACTGTGTAGCTTGCAGGGTGCAGTTTAATTTCAGTGACACTTGTTTTGTATGATGGAATTATATTATTTGCCCTTATCTAGGGGTGATCCATTAAGCTACACTGGTTCGACATCAGTAAAAGTTTGACCTCCAATTGCAAGTTTCCTTTATTCACATGTTGTAAGTCCCCTGATGAACCCTTCTTTATTGAGAGGGGGAAACGCGTTGGGACACAATTTATAACATTTATTTATCAGGGTTTTGCAAGTAGAGGAGGGATAGGAACGGGGACAGAGTGCAACTACCACCTAGTTGCATCTCTGGGCTGAGACTGGGAGAGGGCCCTAGGCTAGGGTCAGCCGGTGTCCCAAGTATTTACCCCCTCTGGATATGTAATGTCTGCAACTCTACACCTGGTATATTAGTTACATATATAGTTATTTTAGTCGCACATAATTTTTGTTATAGATGTCTGACCTTTTTGGTGGACTTTTTATATCGGTATGTATTAAAAGTTAAGTTTTAGGTATTGCCCATTTGATACCCTTTTCTTGATTAAGCATTACCTTGGGAGAGCACAGACTGTGGTGCTTTATACTCTATAATTTCGTTTCTTCAGCAGAGCATGTGCCTGGGTACATAAGTATCTGATTCTCACAGCATTAATTACAGCTGAGAGCTCATTATGTACCCGTTCAGTGGTAGGAGGACTTGGGTGGCCCGTTTAGGGCATAGGCCCACAGGGAAATGTCCCTGTAGGGTCTATGGTCAATCTGCCCCACTGATCAGTTTTGCATGCGCTTCATCAGGAGGGGAGGCCTCTGCTCCTGACAAAGCTCACACTAAATGTGCGACGAGGAGGCCACAATTCCTCTGCTATAGGGTGAGGTTGATAGCTACACTGCTTCTCCGAGTGCCGGGTTATGTATTATATATTGGCATAGGTAGTTACATGGCGCACCAAGCCATATAAATATGGATGCCATGTCCCATATCCTCCAAAATATTAACAGATATTATATGAACTTTTGATGAATTTGTATTTACTGTAAGTTGTTCGGTGCAACTGTTTACTAAATATATTTACACCGCCCTATTGGTATTCGTTATTCAGCCATTTTATTTGGCTCCCTGTAATATTTTTTTACTTTTTAATTATACTAATAAAATCATGTTTTTTTTATTGGGAATGTCAATAGCTCTTTGATTGTTTTTTCAAGGATACTATGGAAGGAAACACAGCATAAAAGCAGATATTTTGCTGCAAAAACCACACTCAATTATTTTATGTATTATTTGTTGCAGCATCCAAAACACTCAACATGTGGCAGAACTCCCAGACTGCAGGGACACACCCCCCACCATGGTTGCCAATTTAGGGTGGGTTCACATCAGCGTTATGCTTTCCGTTTGTGTTTTCCGTTATAACATGGTTATAACGGAAAATAACGGAAACCATAAGACGGAAGTCAAAACGGAAGCCTTTAGAGGCATTCCGTTTTGATCCGTCATAATAGAAGCCTATGAGAATCATAACGGATCCATTTGGTTCCCGGTATGCAAGATGGAAAACAAAGTCCTGTCGACAGGATTTTTTTTCCGTTCT